>PVJA010004896.1:0-82544 GCA_004027025.1 Myocastor coypus | reverse complement strand
GGGCCCGGTGGAATGGCTCAGTGGTGTAAAGCGCCTGCTTGGGAAAGCTTGGGCGGCTTCAGGGACCATGGTTCAATCCCCGGGCACCACATGCTGCGCCAGCCCTGCCCTCAGGGCGGGCTGAGCCGGCCATAAAAATGAATGAATAAACAAACAAAGGTTCTGAAACAAGAAATAAATAAAATTAAAAAAAAAATTAAAAAAAAAAAAAAAAGAAAGTACATGTTGAGGGCCCCTGGGGATGTGCTCCCAGGTATTGCTGGCTGATAAATAGCAGAGGTATGTGCTCCTTTCCTAGGTTGTTGGTCAGCTGTGAGCATGGTGCCTTCTCCTTACAGCAGTCCTCTTTATTTCTCATCAGCGTCCAGGCCTGAGCTGTGGAGCATTGCATGGTGAAACATCATCTTAGACTTGACATAACTGGACCTCAACTAGAGCGCAAACTGCTAACATAGTAATTGGGAGTAGGAAATGGTGCCAGCGATGGAGAGTCTTAGCATCTAAAAATCAATGAGGTTGGATTATCTTATCCACAGTCCCAGGAATGGTGCTTGGTATAACCAGCTAAACTGCTGAGCATTTTGTGGTGAATAACTCTGTACTCTGTTGCCATCTAGTGGGGCAAAGAGCAAATGTAAGATGAATGTGTTCTGACTATAGAGTACTGCAAAGCCCTTTCAATCAGAGGAGAAAGTAACGGAAAGATTTTCTAAAGGCAGTTGTTTGGGAAACACATTCAAATTCAGTAAAAAAAAACAAGATGACATTTTCATGATATTTCCTGAAGGGAGGAAGTTCATGGTCCTTCTGTTCCTCAGGAATACAGATACAGTTGACAAATTTTAAAACACAGCCCCAGAGTAGGACAGTGAGTTTTCATTGTTATTGGTATAATTTCTTGTCTAAAGTCCTATGTAAAATTTTTGGCTATTATTGTGTTTTTCAAAATGTGATTTTAAGGTTTTGAATATCTGTCTTTTCCTTTTCTTCTACTACATTTCCAGAATATATGAGTTAATTTTTAGGAGAAGCAAACACAAGACTTCGCCCTGAAGCAGTTTCATATTTAAATTCTAGTTGGCATTTGCTAAATGTCCAACTTTGGTTTTTACTAAGATATACAAGGTCGTGTTGTTCAACTTAAGAACATTGAACACTTCTGTTTGCATTTGTTCTCTTATGGATGCTTTCTTAGGTCTCTTCCTGGTGCCACAGCAGCTGAGTGTGCCTCAAACCTGAAGAAAATCTACACAGTGCAAACAGTGCAGGTAAGATATAGCAAGGGGCGTGGTGTGGGGCGAGGCTTACACCGGCCACTCGGTTGTCCACTTTGAGGCTCAGTAGCCTTGCCTGGGCTGTGCTCTGAATCTGGTTCTTTGGTCCACTTTGGTGCAGCTGTCCTTGGCCACATCAAAGGGCAGGTGGCCTGCTCCCCTTTTGGCACCTGCTGGCACTCTCTTAGCTAAGCTTTCCACATGAGAAGCAGGCTGTGATTAAGAGTGAATGTTGCGAAGACATCACACGTGTGCCTGTTTCGACCGCAGGTCTGCCAACTACTTCCGTTCCTCTTCTCCCATCTGTACAAGGCAGGGGAACTGACCTACAGGGCTGCTGGTGGCTTAGGAGAAACACTGGGAGAGGATAAAAATGCTTTACTTTCTAGGACCACTACTGTAGACCTTTATTAGCCTTTTTAATATCTGTATAATTGGTATAATAATGGCACCTGCCTCAGTGGTTACTGCAAGGATTAGTGATGGAGTGCTTCCACCACGCGTGGCAGAATACCAGTCATGCAGCAGGTGCTCAGTATATGTGTTCTTGGTTATGCAGGTTCTTTCTTTGCTATGCAGGTGAGTATTTTCGCAAAACGAATTTACTTATTTGATCCCATTTCTAGTTTCCTCGCAGGCAAACCCCATCAGGTTTCTCTTCTCTTCTGGTGTCACAGGCGACTGCAGATATAAGGAGGCTTTTGACAAGCACAGCTCAGTGCTGCTCTGCTGTCACATCCTAGATTTCCAAGAAGGCATGCATCATGAGTAACTTTCCTCTGTGCTACAAAATCTTGCAATGTCTTAGAAATTCCACTAGATTAGCATCTAGGTTATGTCCTTTAGGCAGGTTCTTCCTTGTAGAAGTATCACGTAGATCCCTTTGTCAAATCCTTTTGCCAACATATGTCTTAAAAACTGTATTTTTGTAGCTGTGCAACCCTGGGAATCTGTTCATAAGGTACTGTGCCTCGCCATCAAGGGTATAAAGACACATGTTGGCCATAGGCCTTTTCTTATCTACTTGGGAAAATTACATGAGAATGTGGAAAAAACTACCCCTCTGCAAAGAATTATTCAGTGCCAAATATAGGCAGCGTCATAGGGCAGCACATGCACTGACTTCCAGAGAACTCCCTGTCCTCACAGTCTGGGAAAGGCTCCCTTGTTTCTCCCTGTCCATGAATTTACAGCAGTGGTTCTCAACCTTTCTAATGCCATGACCCCGTGATACAGTTCCTCATGTTGTGGTGACCCCAAACCAAAAAATAATTTTGGTGGCTACTTCAAAACTGTAATTTTGCTACAGTTATGATTTCCGATGGCTTTAGGGGACCCCTGTGTTTTGGTCGTTCGACCCCTGCTGGGGTCACCACCCACAGGTTGTTCCCTGTTCCCAGAAACTGTTTTATGAACCTAAAAGGCCTTAATTTTAAGGTCTTTCCTCAAGTGCAGGCTGTTTGATCTTGCTGGTCATTTAGAGAATTACTGGGCTTTTCCTACTCTTTTATGATAATTAGATCCAAAGAGCTGGGTGTAAGATCCAAGGCAGACACCAGAAAAAGTCAGATAAGGTATTGGCTCATTTTTCCTGACCTTTTAATAACACAGACCATTTGCTCGGGGTTTGGATCGAGTCATGTATTAAGTTCTTCAGGGAACACTTTAAGTTACTCAGGCTGGTACATGTAAGAAATACTTTCTTTAAAACTGAACTTCTAAGGGCAGGGGTATAGCTCAGAGATAGAGCCCTTACCTAACATGTGAAGCTCTGCATTTGGACCCCACACACAAACAAGCAAAGAAAAATACATAAATAAAAACTACACTTTATTGGGATGTAGTTTGTGTACATAGCAGATGTATATTTCTCAAGTGCAAATCTTGACAAATAAACATATACATGTAACCATCACCTAGATCAAGGTTTAAAACACACCAGAAATTTTCTTTGTGTCCCATATCCCAGCAGATCCCCTCCTCCAGGTGCAGCCACCATTCTGATTACTGCAGTATACATTCCTTTTGTCTTATATTGAACTTTAGATAATTAGAATCACATCGTAGTATATTCTTTTGTGTCTATTCTTTCACCCAGTACATGTTGAAGGACTGCATGCATGAGAAATAAGTGAAACACTTTTCCCCAATCAGAGCAGATTGTTTACATAAAGATTTACTCACCTATGGACCATGCATTTTCAGTGAGGGACAAGATCTGTAGAGAGCACAGACATATGCAGCCTATAGATGGTTATACACTCCCTGTGATTTTAAAATTCCCCAGTGGTGATTATGCAAAAAGGGCTCCTTTAGGTCAGCTGCAGGGGTAGGGTGACAGGAAAGCAGGCTGAGAAATGCTGCTGTGAGTGGCCAGGAAGTTACTCCTGCTTCCTCATCTGTAAAGCTGAGATAATAATCACGCAGACTTTATAAGGTTGGGTGAGGGCTGCATGAGCTGACATACAGGAGCGCTTGGCCCTGGCAGGCCCCATGTGCTGCTACTGGAACCTCTCCCTTTGTTCCAGCTGTGGACCAGTGAGAATATGGGGCTGTGTGTCTAGTGGTCGTGCTGGCCACATTCACATCCCATGGTGTAGTCCTTCGTAGCTCATACAAGTTATTTAATGTGGGTCTCAGTTCACTACTCTAAAAAATGGACATAATTATAACAGATTTTTATTATGCTGTTGTGAGAGTGAACTAGGACAGTGAGGTAAAGTAACACACTAAATCCCAGTAATAACAATATCTCCTCTGCCATCATCATTCTCTTTCTGTTGGGGCATCTCTTCATGTTTTCCACAGTCATATTTACATAGGGAAACTATGTATCACTGCTTTTAGGTTAGTTACTTCTCTATGAATTTCAAGAATTATGAAGGGCCATCCAGATAGCTCAGCATCTCCTTAGGCAGAGCACAGCAGCTGGGGTTTGACTTCAGTGTGCCATGCCAGTCCTTCCTCTGGGCACCCTGAGATGGCTATTGAGATTGGGTGTGCTGGCATGCACCTGTAATCCCAGCACTTGAGAGGCTAAAAACAGGAGGATCACTACAAGTCTGATCAATGTAGTGAGACCCTATGGACCCTGTAGACCAGTGGTTCTCAACCTATGGGTCACAACCCCGGCGGGGGTCGAACAACCAAAACACGGGTCGCCTAAAGCCATCGGAAAATACATAATGCATATCAGGTATTTACATTCCGAATCATAACTGTAGCAAAATTATAGTTTTGAAGTAGCCACCAAAATTATTTTTTGGTTTGGGGTCACCACAACATGAGGAACTGTATTGCAGGGTCACAGCCTTAGAAAGGTTGAGAACCACTGCTATAGACTCTGTACCAAATACATTAAAAAAAAATTTTTTTTAATTCAAGAATTATGCTCTGGACTACTGAACTACTAATACTTCCACTTTTAAAAACATATTTAATTTATTCATAACTGTTGGGAGTTTGGCCTGTGAGTGTCTTTAATATCTCTGGAGTGGTCTTCAGTCCTCAAGAACTAGCTGGAATGCTTACTTAAAAGTCTGAGGACAGCTTTGTCCCAGTTGCTTTTTTATTCTGTGATTGTATGTTTATGCTCTGTCACTGTCCACACTGAAAAACCTGTCTCCCTATTCCTGTTTGTATTTTCCCCATACGCGGTTGGTGAAATGTAAGAATCATGGGTTATTAATGGGGCCCTTCTGTAAGTCTCAGTTATGTGGGTAGGGGAGGGACTGTTATTCCTGTGTGTTACCTGGTGGGGGGGAGGCTGAGGCTGGTGGGCAGTAGCCCAAAACATCCAGTGGAACTGGCTAGTCACCCTGCACCTCCAGAACTTCTTCTCATTTGTTCTCTCTGACCCAGGTGACTGAGGAGTGCAGGAGGCCAGGCCTCCAGAGGACCTGGGTAACCCCTTGTCTTAGTTTCTTTTTACTCATTGCTGGGACAAATACCCGACACTCCAAATGAAGGAAGGAAAGGTTTATTTAGCTCACAGTTTGTGGAGGTTTCAGTTCATATTCAGCTGGCCCAAGGCTGAGTGGAACCGAGCAGAGAGCATCCAGTTCGTGGCAGTGTAACAGCAATAAAGTGGTGACGGAGGCAGCCAACCAATCTGAGTAGCAGAGCAACAGCATGAATCTGTCTCCCTATCTCTCTTTATATTACATTCAGGCTCTCCACCTCAGCCTGTCCACCCATAATCCCAGAAGTACTTAGACCCATAATAATCCCATCAGTACTAAAACACATAATCCCAGTGGATCATGGATCAAGTCTCAAACTCTAGATCAGTACTAAGACACATAATCTCAGGGATCATGAATCAAGTCTCAAACTCTAGATGTCCCCACCCCATGATTGCATGAGGCTTTGCAGGGACAACTAGACATAACATTCTGCCCCTGGACCCCCAAGGCTTCATGCACATCCCTTTTTGCAAAAGACATTTTAGTCCATCTGGAAGAATTGCCAACGTCCCAAAAGTTTCAGCATTGCTCAAAAGTCCAAGTTCCAAGTCTCCTCCAAGATCCAAGGTAAACTCTCAACTTTGAGCCCCTGTACAATAGAAAAGTTAAACATATACAACATTCAAAGGCATAAGATAAACATTATGATTCCAAAAGTTGCAAACAACAGGGTAATACAAAACACTGGATCCAACACATGTACAAACTCCATCAGCGTAAACATTAAATCCCATAGTTCCAACTGGAGCATCCAAAACAGTCTGCACTGAGTTGTGAGCTCCAAAGGCCTTACACAGCTCAGTTCCTACAGCACCTTGGTGGTAGTTTCCATGGCTTCTCTCTTAGGCCGGCTTAGCTCCCTCTTTGCACGATCCACGTTCCTGGATTTTCCAAACTTCTGAGATTTCCACTGAAGAGGCTTCTCACACACAACTTTACATACTGCCCTCTGAGGGGCATACTGCCTGGCCTCCCAGGCCTTCTTCTGAAATTGAGGTAGAAGCCTTCTTAACCTCAGAACGTCCACATTCTGCATACACCTATGTGGATGATGTCAAGGGTTGCTGCCAGCTGAAGCAGTAGCGAGGCTTCCTCTCTTGGCCGTAGGGGTGGAGTGCCTGGGTTGATGAACACTCAGACCTTGATTCCAAAAAACAAATTCTCCATGCTGGCACCATTTTGGAACCTGGTTTGGCTGCTGCTGCCATTCTGGTACTTGGGTCTCTGTGGCTTTCTTCTCAAGGCAAATTCTCTCTCCCTTGCAATTCTGAGGCTGCAAAGGGTGGAGAGCTGCAACCTCTTGTGATGCCCTCAGGCTATCCTTTTCATTCTCTGGTTCCTTCCCAGCAATGGAGATCCTTTTAGCTCCACCTTTGCAATCCTCAGCTTTCCTGATGTTTCCTTTCTGGCCAAACTCACATTTTAAATTGTCCTTCTTGGCTCTTTGCTCTTGATTTTCAACATAAATCTAGCTAAAAGCTGCCAATAACAACTGTACTACCGCCCCAGTAGTCCACTGCTTTGAAATATCTCTTGAAAGATTAATAGGGGCCCGGCAGGATGGCTCAGTGGTCTAAAGTGCCTGCTTAGGAAAGCTTAGGCAGCTGCAAGGACCGTGGTTCGATCCCCGGAACCACATGCTGCGCCAGCCCTGCCCTCAGAGCAGGCTGAGCCAGCTATAAAAATAAATAAAACAAAACAAAACAAAAAATCAGATTAATTGGTCCATCATGTTTAATCTCAGTCTTAGGCAAAGTCTGGGCACAAGCAAAATTCCAACAGACTTTTGACCGATCCATGGCACAAATCATCTGGAGTCCAATGACCAATGGTGTCCTTTTTCCCAGCAGAAACCTCCTGAACCTGGTCTTTATAGGCAGGCCTTCTGTCAGTCTTCTGGTCTGAATTCTGAGCAGAATCTCCCCTACAGAACAGCTGAAGCTTTTCTAGCTCTTCACAAGTAGAGGACCTCTCCAAATATTTCCAATCTCTGCTCATAAGCCATTCTTTATACCCAGGCTTCAAGCCAGTTTTGTGGTTTGAGTTCTGACCAGAATCTCCCAAATAGGACAGGCGAGGCTTTTCCAATGCTTCGCATGTAGGCGACATCTCTGAACCTTTCCTATCTCTTCCCATAAACCATTCCCAAAAGCTTGTAATCCACATTGTCAGGTATAGTCATGGCAACGACCCCACTTCTGTGGTACCAAATTCTGGCTTAGTCACTTTTTACTCATTGCTAGGACAAATACCCAACACTCAAAATGAAGGAAGGAAAGGTTTACTTAGCTCACAGTTTGTGGAGGTTTCAGTCTATATTTGGCTGGCCCAAGGCTGAGTGGAACAGGGCAGACAGCATCCAGTTCACCCCTGCTAAGGACACTCACACGGCAGCCAGCACAAGTCCTGACTCTGTCTGAAGTTAGAGTTATTTCCTACTTTCATATCTTTCTTGGAAATTTCTTTTTTCACTTAGGTGTGTTTTCCAGATCTGTTTATTGTTCCTTTCTGATCTTTTGAACGTGTACACATTACACATTTTCCCAGTGTCAAGCTGCCTCCTCCATGGGTATAGCACAGACAGAAACATGACTGCTACTCATGCCAGGCATGACTGTGGGAGTCTGTGGAGCTGCCTGCCCGATAGGATTTGCGCAAGAGAGTCCTTTGTTCCCAGACCTTTCCTGTGTGTTTGCCACAGTACTCAAAATTTCACCCTTAAAATTGTATTTTTGCATAGCATTCTGTCTCAACCCTCGGCAGTTTCTCTCATCAATTTCAAGATTTGCCATACTTCTCCCACTTATGCTGTATTCTACCAGCTACATCCTGTAGATTGATAGTTCATTTACATTTACACAACAGGCACTTCATGTTTTTTTTCTAAATAGAATTTCAGTATTATTCATCATAACCAGAAAGTCTTTATAAATAGTATATATAATCTATTAAAATGACGAGGGTAACATCACCCTGGGTACTGCAAAGAAGGCCAAGACTTCTGCTGTCAGCAGGTTAGGCTGCCTGACTGTGGAGTTACGCTGTTATAGGTCATTAAGTTAGGGCAGCAGATTGATTCTCAGACTCTTGAGGAATGAGGCTTGTGCCTCAAGAAGCAGGGATGTAGGTTAGTGTTGATAACAGAGGATGATGGGAAGATTGGTTCCTGCCTTGGACATAGCAGGACAGCTTGTGGCAGTGGGCATTGGACCTGGAGGGTACCTCTAGAGTAAAGGAGGGGATGGAAGGGGAAGGACACTGGCAATGAAAAGAGAGGGGTGGAGATTGTTAGAAACAGAGACAAAGCCGCAGCCAGTTCTGCCGCATAGCTCAGTCAAGTGCACACTTACTGTCCATTGTAGCAGGGTTCTTTATCCATACTTAATTTATTAATTGTATGTATAATGGGATTAGTATCTATGATCCTAACACCATTATACAGAAAGAAAAGTGACATCCTCTGGGTTTGCTCAATGTGGCAGAGACTCTTGGGTGTACTGAGACAAAGGGTGCTTAGCCTTGCAACCTTTAGGCAACTTAGTTACTTCAGATGTAAAACTTCACCTTTTCTGTGGCAAGTTTCTCTGTAGCCTATCTAGCAATTCTGTGGTGCTGCGTCCCCCATACCCCACCAGAGTGAGAGGAACTGCAAACCTGTGGCAGCCTGAAAATACAACCCACCTCCCCAGCTCTTCTCTGACCTGCCTCCTGGCCCATGCTGAAGGAAGGAACTGTAGGAGTCCTGGGGCTCCTTGGGCTGCCCCCAGAAGGAGGCACACTGCTCTGCTCTTGGTTCCCCTGTGCTCTTGTGTGGCCTGTCTTCTGCCCTCTCAAGTTGGAACCTCACTTTCCTCTCCAAACTTAACTCCCCTTAGCCGGGCATGGTGGCGCACGCCTATAATCCCAGCACTCGGGAGGCTGAGGCAGGAGGATCGGTGGGAGTTCGAGACCAGCCTGAGGTACAAAACTGAGCTCAAGGCCAGCCTGAACTGCATAACAAGACCCTGTCTCAAAAAGACAAACAAAACAAAACAAAGAAAAACAAACTTAACTCCCCTTCTCGGAGTGACTCATACCCTGAGGGCTCAGATCCAACCTATTTTTCTCTGAACTACCTAGCTCTTGCACACCAGAAGCTCTTTGTTTCCAGTTTTGTTGGGAGTTCAAAACATGCATTGAGCCTTTTCAGTACCCTTCTTTGTTTTGGTATCTGTCTGCCCTCCAGGAACATGATTGGCTCAGCTGTAGGAAACACCTAGCAAGTGGAAATTCCTAGTGAGCATACACATTCATTCAGGATTCTGCAGATAGCCTCCTCTAGGCATGCTGCAACTGTTGGGGAAAATATGGACTTCTTTTTCTTCTTTAGAACATCATACCCGGAAGTTGAGGAGGGTCACTAATTTTCCTAATAATGAATGATTATCTGTTTGGCAAAAGATTATCAGTTGGGACATAATTAAACTGAACTAGAAAATTCAGAGTGTATCAAATGGTCACCACATCTAATGAGTGCGACCATATTTTGCATGCTGTCTTAGGCCTCCCATGCTTACATTTAGAGTCATTGAATCGTGCAGTGAAGTAGTGTTATGGCACTCCTGGTGCAGAGGAGGCAAATGGGTTTTAAGAGCTTTGTGGCCAGCGAGGATTGACCTAAATATCTGCTCGGAAGGCATCTGGAGGCTCACTTAGAGCACCAGAATGATGTTGGAGAACTTAGGGCCAGCAAGCGGACCCCTGGGGCCAACGGCTGTCACTCACCTGGTCAGTCAGTTCCCCAAGGATGCTTACAGCACATACAGCTGGTGTCCACCAATGCTGACCAAGTGAGTGATACCCAATTTTTATATTTCTTGTCATACTAGAGTGGTCATTAAAGTCTTGAAAATAGGAGTTAGGTGCCATTCATGAACATTGTGCCTGGTCTGTAATAGGCCCACTTACAGCCTTGGGCTTTTGAGTAGGACCCTCTCAGTGGGGTTACCACATGCTTTGCCCACATTTGTTGCCACAAATAGATGTTTTAATAAATATGCTGTCAGAGTCAGGTCTTTTCTTATCTCTGATTGAGATTCAGGCTCTTCTAATCATGTTTGCCCAGGTAAACAGTGTCAGTTATCTGTATTTGAATTTGTTTTTAACAGAATTTTCCAAGGTTGTATGTAGTCCTTAGCAGAGATCTTAGGGCTGTCCTGAACTTTGCAATGAGAGAAGCATTTATTGTAACATTCTGAAGGGAATTAAAGCAGGAGGCAAAGAGGCTACTTTGCTTTGGAATGTCATTTAGATTCAAAATTTGCCAACACAAAGTCCTCTTGGATTTCTTTCAGGCTGGGCTTTTCTTTGGTGTGTGTGCCTCAATGTGTGTGCCTCTGTGTGTGTGTGTGTGTGTGTTTAGCACAGGGTGTACAGAGTCTCACTACATAGATCAGACTCCTATTCATTCTTCTGTTTTCAGCCTCCCAAACTCCCAGAGAACAGACAGACACATGCCACTGTGCCCAGTGTCAATCACTGTCTCAGTGTGCCCCAAGGGCGGGGCCAACACAGCACACTGGGGATCGAACCCTGGCTGCTGCTCTGCTGAAGCAGGTGGTTTAGTCCACTGAACTGTCTGGCTGGCCCCAGGGCTTTTCATTTAAATTTTATTTATTATTTTTTTCTTGTTTCATAACCTTTGTTTATTCACTCATCTTTTTTATGGCCCACTCAGCCCGCCCCGAGGGCAGGGCTGGCGCAGCATGTGGTGCCAGGGATCGAACCGTGGTCCCTGAAGCTGCCCAAGCTTCCCCAAGCAGGCGCTTTAGACCACTGAGCCATCCCGCCGGGCCCCAGGGCTTTTCATTTAGTGTCATTTTTATCCTTATATTTACCACAGTCATTGCTACATTGGTGTCTCAGGCTACAGTGAAGATAGTCACCAGACTCCATCCAGTTAAGGGAATTAACTGGGAGGAAGGCACCGTCAACAGCTGTCCAGGGCTTCCGGGCCTGGCAGGATGGCTCAGTGGTCTAAAGCGCCTGCTTAGGAAAGCTTGGGCAGCTGCAGGGACAGCAGTTGCCGGCCATAAAAATAAATAAGCAAACAAACAAAAGTTCTGAAACAAGAATAAAATTAAAAAATTATTTAAAAATTATAAAAAAAGAAAAAGAAAATCTCACTGTAGAAAAAAAAAAATAAATGAAGGAAGATACTTCCAACACATACAACACTGTCATAGGAAACAGCTTAGTGGTTAAGAAAATAGGGGCTTTAGAATCAGAGTTCTGGTTCAAATTCCAGCAGTACACATTCATTGTCATCACAAGTGGAACCTAAAATACTGGACATATTTGTTATGTGCACTAGCAGCATAGCATTTATTGAATAGGTACCTGCATAAGGATGAGCATTTGGGGATCAGTGCTTATGAGCAGACGTCTCGTAGCTGTTCCTGTGTTAGCACCATTTTAGCAGAAGGTATAGACACTGAGTCCTCAAGGTAAATCTACCATCATGGGCTTCTTTTTCCCTTCATTTTTTTCCCATCCATTTTCACCACCTTTCCAATGTGTTCAGTTTTGCTGTATTTTACAGAAAACAGGCCTGAACAACCCATAAGGATAGTCATAGAGCATAGAGAAAATTCCATTCCGCCTTTGCCACTCAGTGCAGGAGGCCCTGGGATTGCTTCTGTAGCTGTTCTGTGCCTTGCACTGCTTCATCAGATCTGCTGGAAGACCACACAGAATATTTCTCATTTTCACATAATTCTGTGCCCAGAACCCAAACTAGTAATTCTGTGACCTCATCCAAATGAACTGAGGAGCCTTTTCTTCTTCATCACCCCAGCCTTGTCCTAATCCCAGTGGCTATACTATACAGTTATTTAGGGTAAGGGAGTCCCTGAATCTCCATTTCCTTACATCTGAAGTGAGGCAGTAACTCTCATAAAGTTGTCATTAGAATAAATTACATAAGCATGTAAAACTTACAAAGCAAGACCTGGCACACACAACTAAGTAACTGTCACCTGTCCTTCTGTTACTATTACTGGCTTCATTGTTATTCTTTATTATTTCATATCATCCATTTCTGTTTATAGTCACTGTGTCTAGTGAGTTTGTTTGCTATGGCAGAGCACCACAGATTAGGCACTTAGGTAGTAAATCTTATGTTTTTCATAGTTCTGGAGGCTGGGAGTCCAGGATCTGGGTGCCAGCCTATTGAGGGTCAGGTGAGGACGCTCTTCCTGATCTACAGACAGTTGGGAGCTTCTCGTATTTTCTTTGGTAGAAAGTGGCAGGACACTCACATCCTCCTTGTCCCAGTTAGCTCCTAAGGGCATTGGCTCATAATACCATTGCACTGCGGATAGGGCTTCACCGTGTAAAGGTACCTTTTGCAAGGACAGGGCCATGGAGTCATCTTGTCCTTGATCTTGGGTAGCTTGGTGCTTCTGAGTGAGAAAGAGGGGGTCAGGGTTTAAGGTGGCTCCTCTTTCCCATCAGCCCCTAAGTCAAGCTGTCACAGAGTCCTTCCTAGAAGACTGTAATAAGGAAATGTGGTCCAGTACAACTGTGCAGTACTCAAGACTTAAGTAGACGCCATCAGCTTGTCTGAAAAGCCATTGACGAGCAAGATCCTTTCCAGTTTGAG
The DNA here is from genome assembly GCA_004027025.1 of Myocastor coypus. Classification (NCBI taxonomy): domain Eukaryota; kingdom Metazoa; phylum Chordata; class Mammalia; order Rodentia; family Myocastoridae; genus Myocastor; species Myocastor coypus. Next base: position 69,663 of record PVJA010004896.1, on the reverse strand, counting down.
CACAGAGTTTGTTTACAACAGAATACCATTGGCAATGAAGTTCTCATGGAATTGTTGAGGATAATGATGTGTCACAGAAATGTATCAAATATCTAATGTAGAACATGTTCCCTCTTAATTTTTCAAATGGAATCTTCAAAACTATAAAATTTCTGATTTCCATACAAATTAAACAGATCTATTTAATTAAGCAATATGTTAGGAAAATTGTGCATACTTTCTGTGTCAATTAACACTTTCTTTTTTAAAAAATAAATTATATTGTAAATATTTGAGGTATACATTGTGATGTTATGGAATACATGTAGATAATAGCATGGTTACTGTGGTGAAGCAATAACATCTTTGGCATCTCACGTGGTTACATTTCAGTGACAAGGGCAGTGAAAATGTGTTTATTTAATAAAAATCCTTAGTGCAATACAATTTTACAAATTTTAGTCCAGCTATTGTACTTTTGTCTTTCTAGGTTTGTTTTGTGGTTCCGGTTGGGGAATTGAGCCAGATTATTTGCAATGAGGTGCATCCCTAGCTCCTTATTTGTTTTGGAGTAGGTCTCTCTCTTTGAGTCTCTGGATTGCCAAGGATGAGCTTGTGTGGTCTTCCTGCCTCAGCCTCCCAGAGTGTGGGGATTATTATGTGCCAACACATCCAACATTTTTCAGTTGTATGTGCACACATACTGAGTAGGAATATGTACTTAATAGCCATACCGGTCTGACAGAAGATAGAACTTGGTTGGCCCAACATCAGTAAAGACCATTCTTTTACTGTTACATTTTCTAGCAGAAAGTCAGGAATACTGAGAAAAATCTATTTTGGGTGGATAGATCTTAAAGACAATCAAAGCTTTCTGTGATAAATTAGTGTTATTATTTGTTGGTATAGTAAATCAATATTAAGTGTATTAAATGAAAGGTTTTTTTTTTCTCAAAGATATTCTGGAGTGTGTACAATAACATCCCACCCGTGACTAGCCTGCCTTTGAGATGTAGCTACCATTTAATGAGAGGAGAGAGGCGACCACTTTGGTAAGTGTCCGATGTGTAATATGAAGGTGGGAGGGACATGGTTGTGAACCCCATGAGAGGTCTTCTCACTTGTGGATGTCAGTGAGCCCACAGAAAGTCTGCCCATGATGACTGGGAGCCAAAGCCTTCAGGGAAATGTCTGTCCTTCTTTGATAGCTTGTTACAATGATGATTGCCCAGGCTGGGGTCTAGAGCAGTCATCCTTGTATCACATCCTTCAAGCTTTCTGAGTCATTTGCGCTCTCATAACATGGAGATCTATCTCATCTCATATAATAGCAAGTGACAGAAACCAAAACAAAGCAAAAGCCAGAATAATTTGGAACAGAACTGAGTAGCAACCAGGCAGGCTCAAAACCTGCATATCTGGCTTCACAGATATTCTGAAGTTCCTGGCACCCACTCTCAGTTTTCCTTTGCCTTCCTCTGTGCCGCTAAGTTTGCAGGCAGGTTCTCCCATGTATGGTGGTCAGTGGCCATCCTGGCACCGTTTATATACCTTGTGTCAGCATTCACCAGCCACAGTAAAGTCACAGGGCCAGCCATTGTGGGCCAGCTGTGGGTCACCGTGCCATCCCTGGCCCATCACAAACACTAGAAAGAACAAGATTCTCCTAGGCGAACTTGCATCATAGCTCGTCTTTAAAGCTAAGATGTGGAATCAATAGTCATCTCTGTGAATGGGGCTCACATAAAGCCAGAAGGCATCTGGTGCTCTAAAGGGAAGCTTGGGTGCTTGAAGCAGATACTAAGCAGGGAAGTGTAGCACTATCCACCAGAGGAACATAGCTCAGTTGACACATGATGGTGTCATGAACATGATTTGAAGTATAATGGTCTCCACACCCAGGAAGCAGTTACTTTAGTTGTCCATCTCCAGAAGGGTTCAGGGGGCCTCTTCTTACCTACTTGAGAATAAGGGCCTCGGTTCTGTCACACTCCTGCTTGCCTGCATCACCGTTTTCTTATAGCCCCATCTGTTGTTTTCCTTTTTCTTTTGTCTGCTTCTGTTTCTAATGAGAGGGTGGAGTTATTGAAAAATGCCTGGCTGTTCTTATTTTGAGGTCATCTATTATTAAGCTAACTGTATATATAAGTAACCTAAATGTATGCAGAACTAGCTAGTCATTGACTGTAACTCTAAACATTGGTCTCTGATACAGGGAAGAGGAGAGTAATGCGAAGGGTGGTGTGTGGAAGATGAAAGTTCCCAAGGACAGCACAGTAAGTTGTTCTGTTTCCCGTACCTGGCTGAGCTTGGGGTTGCTGTTGACTGTGTGCCCTGAGCATCCTGTGCTTTTCAGAGAACCTGCCTCGAAGTCTGCCATCAGACCTGGGATTGGCATACATACTTCTGACCTTGGTGGTACTTCTGTCTTACACTTGTGACCTTAAAAATGCAATGTTGTGCTTCTCTATAGAAATGGTGCGGTGGTGTTGCTGTATTGTGTGGTCTATATGAAGTGGGATCAAAAAATGCAGTGTGCTTAAAATTTTTTAAATTTCTTACAATAAAAGACATCCAACCAGGCTGGGGAGATAGCTCAGTAGAATAAGTTCTTACCTTGCAAGCGTAGTGTCCTGAGTTCCATCCCCGGTACTGCAAAAAAAAAAAAAAAAAAAAAAGACATGCTGCCATTAACCTCCCTCAAATGCCCCTACACACACACACACACACACACACACACACACACACACACACACTCACCGATAGTTAGGACACACCTGTCTCTTCATTCTTGCCTCCTTTGGAGTGGTTCTAAATGGCTCTATGGGCAGTTCTTAGAGTTGCACTATTTTGGCTGCCTGCATGTCCTCAATTGATTCAAACTGTTGACCTTTCATGGTTTTATTTTGAGTTTGTGGAAAACCAGAAGCCTCACGGTGCCAGATCAATGAGAAATGTGGATGGAGACACGCCACAGTGTTTCCATGAGGCTGCTTTTTGGTTGGACAACACTCAGCAATAGCAGTCACTGCGTTCTTTTTGATCATGTTTTGTAACAATGCTCCTGAAGGAGGAACTCTAGAGCTACTTTAAAAGTGGCATGGTGATGAGTTAAGTTTCATTGAATAGGAGTGTTTTCAGCAGAACAATGGCAGTGTGCCTTTTACTGTAAAAAAGTTAAACAGTCCCTATTTTTGGATCCGCCCTGTGGACATTGCAGGAAAGCTGGGTGTCCTGGTGGTGGCCCCTCACTCAGGGGCCATAGCTGATGTGGAAACTGTCTTTCCATGGAGGAAAGAGGGTCTTTACCATCAAAAAGCACATCCTCCCTCCACTGGAAGGCAGAAGCACTCAGGTGACCATGGAACAGAAAATAGGGAGCCTCAGGGTCTCTCTACTCTTTGCGGTTTCAGCTGAGTGTGTACCCACATTTCACAGGCATAGACTGTCACGTCACGTACAGTACTGATTAAAAATGAAATTTATCACAGGTGAGGTCTGAGGATCCCTGTGCTGAAATAAACAGCTTAACCCACCCCTTTACATTAAGTTCACAGGTTTACTGACTCCCATAGAGGGAAAGAAGTTTTCAGACTGAATCAGTAGAAGAGATATGAGAAGGATTTATTAGCATGCACTCAAAAGCAGAATGTGGGTGTTCAAAGAAATGAGACAGGACACAGCTAGAAATGGGAGCATCACCCTGAGACTTAGAAGCTGGGAGAATGGCCCACCACTGATCTCTTCCCATGGGAAGTACCAAAAGGGTGGTCCTGTGTGAGTAACCCAGGGCCATCTGGAAGTGAGAAGGGGACAGCAGAGCCCTGAAGGGAGTGGCATGGGTTTGCTGTTTTGAGAGAAAGAACACAAAATAAACTGGACTTGTATTTTGAAGCTTAAGGGGTTTTATTAACAAATAATTTTCAAAATTGTTTTTTGTTTGTTTGTTTGTTTGTTTTTGTACCAGGGATTGAACTCATGACCTTGCTGTTTTCAGGCAGGCACTTAAGCCTTTGAGCTATCTCCCCAGCTCTTTGTCTCTATTCTACCCAACTTTATTTCTTCTACCTCATAATGGGCATTAAAACTGCCCCTTTTAAGCCACAATGCTCCAGTGGAAACAGAGGAAAGAGAAGATGCTTTTCAAACTCACATTTTTTGTAGCTTTTTTTGTTCATGTGGATGAGCTCAAAGATTAAAATGTCCCCAAGAACCCACATGCTTGGACTAGAGTCATTTCCCTATGAGCACATACCTGAAAGTATGACCAGATTTCTTTCCAGGGGTAAAACTATTTCTCAAGATGTGTAGCTCCAGCTAAGAGTGAGGGACACATGCCTATAATCCTAGCACCCTAGGAGGCTGAGGCAAGAGGATCATGAGTTTGAACCCAGCCTGGACAACTGAGCAGCTTAACAAACCCTGTCTCAAATAAATGGATGGATGGATGGATGGATGGATGGATGGATGGATGGATGAGGTCTAGTCATGTAGCTCAGTTCAAAAGGTAGGTACAACCCTTAGTACCCCCACCAAAGTATTCCTCCCAGATTTGATTGGTACTGTGCTTGGCATTGTATAATAAAAATGTCAAAGGAACAAATAGCACACTAGGCATAGCCTATGAAACCCTTCTACCTTCCTAAAATGATAAAGCAGACTAGGTGTAAGAGAATGCAAGAATGCTTAACTCAGAATGCCTTTTGCCTGTTCATGTTATTTGCTTGTGCTAGCCTTTGGGTTCCAGTGGAGATGATATAGGGGAAATAAATGTAATTCCCAACCTGCAAGGTGTCAGGTACACTGAGTTTATGTTTCTGAAAACTAAAAATGAATACTAAGAAACAGTGAAGACTAAGAGTAGGAAATAATTATTGAGAGAGAGAGAGAGAGAGAGAGAGAGAGAGAGAGCGCAATAGCTCCTGAGAGAACAGGGATAAAACTGTGATCAACCAATAAGATGACAAATTTAGGCAGTTAAGTAATATTAATCCAGTGAGAAAGCAGGTCACCTAGCAATTGTGCTTGGAAAGAACAAGTGCCCTTTTAGGAAGAGGTATTCAAATGGGGGGTAGTCATTCACTGGGATGATTGATGTTAATTTATTCTTCCTCTCTTGGGGAAGCATGTAGGCCTAGTCATTTTGTCTTTATCCTAAGGCCTGGTCTCCAATAGCTATGCCTCTAGCCACAGTTGCAATGTGTTTGCATCCTCTATGTGGACTCCAAGGGCCTAGCCTATCTGACTGCCTGTAATATTTTACTTAGCTTAGCTGTTTATAACAGAAGCAATCAGGTTGTTAACCTTCATTGAAAAGCAGCTAAAGATAATTACTGTCTTTTCTCTCTCTCTCTCTTGGCCATATCCCCTCTCAGTAAGCTGCCGTGTCCGTGCAGGCACCCTGGTCCCAGGCATTCAGCTGCTCTCACTCACTGCCTCCCTCCAGCTGTGTGGTGAGGCTCCCCTCCCTGATGTGACATAGGAGATCTGTGTGCCTGCTCCTGACATCATCTCCCCAGCTTTGGCTTCATCTTTAATGGAGGATAAGGCCAAAGCTAGGCAGACAGAATGTGAAAGTGAGCATTTCTAGGTGGGAGACTTAATTGATGAAACGCAAGGGTGTAGGAAAGCAAAAACCAAACCTTCCTTGAGTTGAGTGTCACCTTTCAGCTCCTTGGTTAACTGCAACTGCCTTGGTTAAAAGATCAGCACAGCTGCTGCTGTAGGCTCATTAGAACATAATAATAAACACTGTTATTATAGTTAATGTGTATTGAGTGCCTAGCATACAGCCTATAAGCAACTATTTATGGGCTGACTTTACATGTTGAGCATATTGTAGTCACGGTGCTAAGTCCTTTGGATGTTTTTACTCTCTAATTTTACATGCCCAATGACCCTGTGAGATCAGCCCTATTATTATTCCTTCATTTACCTGAGGAGACTGGTGCTCAGAGAGGTTGGTAAACTGCCCAGATCACAAACAGTAAGCAGCATCTGAAAATTCGGACAACTCTGGGCGACCCCAGAGCCAGTGGACCTGGCACAGAGGATGTCTTAGTTACTTTTTACTCGTTGCTGGGACAAATACCTGACACTCAAAATGAAGGAAGGAAAGGTTTATTTAGCTCACAGTTCGTAGAGGTTTCAGTCCATGTTCGGCTGGCCCAAGGCTGAGTGGAGCAGGGTGGAGAGCATCCAGTTCATGGCGGCAGAACAGCAGCAAAATGGTGGCAGAGGCAGCCAATCAATCAGGGCAGCAGAGGAGCAGCAACAACTCGAGTCTGTCTCTCTGGCTCTATATTACATTCAGGCTCTCTGCCTTAGCCCCCGCCTTAGGCTACACCCATAATCCCAGAAGTACTTTGAACCATAATCCCATCAGTACTAAAACCCATAATCCCAGGGATCATGGATCAAGTCTCAAACTCTAGAAGTCTCCGCCCAATGACTACATGAGGCTTTGGGGGGACAACTAGACATAAACCATAACAGAGGATAAAGGGACCAACAGCTTTTCTAGGGGAAAAACTGGGAGCACTGCTTATCCTAGTGACCTGTGAATGGGTTCTCACTGTTGATTAGATGGCATTAGCAACTGTATATGGAGGGAACCCAAGCCCTGTGTTTCTCGATGGTGAGAGGCAGGCCCAAGCAAAGACTAATTCACACAGGGAAACTGTGGACAGTTGCACATAAACCCACTACATAGTATAAACAGGTTGTCTGGGTGAATAGGCTTGTGCAACTCTAGAATTCAGTAAACAAATTTCATTACTTTTTATTTTTTTTTAAACTGGGGTAACTTTTAAAATATCAGATGCAAGAAAAATGAAGAGAAGGATTTTACTAGTAGCACTCAAATATACTCAGCTGGTACATTTTAAATCAGCAAGAGGTAAAAAAAATCCGAAAAATGGAAGTCCTTTCAGTGAATTTTTCCCAGTACTTCTGACCTTCATGAGGGTTTCACAAGACCTTAGATCCCTGCGTTTTGTCTGGGCCACATCATCTGTAGGCCAGTCTGAAGCACACCCTCCTCAGAAATGTTTACGCCTATGATGGGGACATTTCTGAGTCCTGCTGTGGATGTGGAAAGTGCGCGTGAAGTTGAGAAAGCTGTAACTTTTTTGGCTCTTGAAGATCATAGTCTAAACCAATATGTGATTTGTTTATGTTTTGATTTCTACCGCCTCAGTCCACGGTTTGGAAAGAGCTGTTGTTAGCCACTATCGGGGAGCAGTTCACAGACTGTGCCGCTGCAGGTAAAGAACCCTGGCTCGGGCTGCCTGTGCCTCCTGTCTGTTTGGCCCCTGCTTGTTTCTTGCAGAAGTTTGGTCCTGTGTGTTACACTTTCTACATGCTTTGAAAATGTTCTTTTTGTAATTGTGAATCTAGATTTTTTTTTCATGTGATTGCAATGTTTAGTGGAAGATGTGTGTATGTTTACACATGTATAGAATCGACTCTTTTGTATGTGGGTTCTATACTCGCAGTTTCAACAACCACAGATCGAAAATATTGGAAAAAAACAGATTGTGTCTGTATTTAAACACGTACATATGTTTTTTCCTTGTTCTTATTCCCAAAACAGTATGGTATAACAACTGCTTACATAGCATTTATGTTGTTCAACCAATCACAGATCAAAAATATATAGCATTTTATAAAACAATATGGTATAACAAATGTTTATATAGCATTTATGTTGTATTAAGTTCTATAAGTATGAAAAGTCCCCAACTTAAGAACATTCCAGCTGCCGACTTTTACAGATTTGACTGGACCTCATGTTATGAGCATTTATTTGTAGGCTCAAACAGATCTTGGAAGCAGCTCGCCTGTCTGCTGGGCATTACCACAGTTGTGCTGCCCTATGCTTACTGTCCGGCAACAGTGTACAGCTAGAGCTCAGACTATCTGGAAGTGAAAGGAGAGGCCATGGTGATGTAGGAGAGACTGCAAGGGAACACAAAGGAATAGGTATGAAAGAAAAGTGAAAACAATTGAGAGTGTGCCAAGGCTAAAAGAAGGTAGACATCACTCATTCTTTTAACAGCACCCATTCAGCCACTGGCACAATTCGAAAGAACTAAGACAAGATCATGGAATGTATGAAGTGTTTTTATACTTCACATTGTATATTTGTATCCTAGGTGTGTAAGACTCACTCTGGAGGACTTAGGAACGATTCTCATTTGGGAACTCATGCCTAAATGGGAAAATGAGTCATGTAATCTAAAGGTCTTTCAAGGTGTTAAGGGACAATCTACAGAGATGCTTCAGCAGGCAGACACCTTGAGCATCCATGAGTCTTAGGGTGGAGGGGGACTGGAACTGCTTCCCACAGACACCAGAGGATGGCTGCATGTTATGTAGAGCCTGCCCAAAAATGTGTACACCAAGAAAAGAAAAGAAAAAAAACTTGCATAAGTATTTTAATGATACATTTATTAATACATCCTGAGATTAATAAAAATTACCTTTGGCCTCTATAATTATAAGAGTTGTTCAAAGTGGTGGCCATTAGCTTCCAGACATTTATTATTAGTATAGTGGACTCTGTATATATGAATGTATGTGCATCTATATGTATTTCATTTCATAGCTCAATATTATCCATAGCCATCTGTCTAGAGTGGCAGGAAGAAAAAGAGATCTGCTACCAGCCAGGCTCTTCACACCAAGGTGGCAGGTGTCTAGTGGGGCTGGAGGTGGGCGGGCACATGTCCCTCCGTCCCTCCTAGTCAGCTCCCTTCCTCTGTTCATCTCCTGATCCTGTTGAGAGGTAGGAAGGGCTGCCCTTGCTGGTTCTTCTTCCTGCAGAGACTGTCTTCAGAGACTCTGTGGACTTCTAGGAGCCCCTTTGGGCACTTTGCTGGGTTGTTTTTAGTGCTGGGAAAAGAACACAGGGCCTCGAGTGCACTATGCTGAGCTCCTCTACCACCCTCTCTGTGAGCACTTTTTGTTTTGCTTTGTGTTTGTCATGGAATCATTCTAAGAGAAGTCAACTGCTATTTAAATACTCGTTTTCCTCTTCAGTCCCTTCTTTTGAATGCTCCTGAGGTCAAATTTAGAATACCACTGTTTTTTCCTATTCAGCTTTCAGTTAGACTGGTTTTTTTTTTTTTAATATTCTTTTACATGTTGTCAATTTTTGCTTGTTGGTTGAATCAACTGGCCCTTGCACCCTCAGCTGGGACGCTCTTAGGGAGCCCCTCCTTCCCATTCCTGTGACAAATTTGTGCTCATCTCTAGCATTTCAGTACTTCTACTTTTCTTTTGCTTATGCCTTAAACCGCTTTTTATTCATTTATGACAAAGTTTAGGTTAAGATAAAATTGTCTTAAAAATATAGAGTCCTTCTGTTTCAATGGGGAGTCATTAACAACTTTATAATATGCAGCCAAAAATGCATCTTATATATAACTATAAACAGAAACTTTCTCTACCAGGGAAATCATTCTTGTATGAATTATTCTTGTTTCCAGAACTAGAGAAAGTAGTCTAAGTGATAATAAATCTTCAGAAGGGCCAGCCAGATAGCTGAGCAGATTAAAGTACCTGCTTAAGCAGATACAGGGGCTGAGATTTTGATCCCAGGCTTGCTGTGTCTTCCTCCCCTCACAGTGCTTGGGAGGCTGAAAAACAAGATCACTACAAGTCCAGTCTGCATAGTGAGACCCTGTAGATCCTGTACTAAATACATAAAAAAGAAGTAGTAATCTTCAGTATTAAGTAAAGACAGATTAGTGGCTGACTTAGGAAGTAAGAAGACTGTTAACTGTCACTGTTTTGCCACTTGAAGCATATCAGCTAATCTTTTTTTTTTTTTTTTTTTTTTTTAACTTTTTGTTCATTTACTTGGTACAGGGTCTTCCTACGTAGTTCAGATTTGTAGTGATCCTCCTGTCTCAGCTTCCCCAGCATTGGGATTACAGGCATTCCTACCTTGCCTGGTTTCTGGGCTGGCACAGTGACTCAGGGTTCCAGTTGCAATGCAGCATGCAGTGCCAGAGATTGAACTCCTATCCTTGCGCTTATCAGGCAGGTGCTTAGACTACTGAACTATCTCCCAAGCCAAATCGGCTAATCTTTCTGGACTTTCATTCTATTATCTGTAAACAGTGACCCCCCTGTCTTACCTACTTGTCTCATGTGTCCTGTATGTGCCTAAAAGTAATCCATGTTTTGTTGGTTGATTCCATTTGTGGATGTTATATGTTAGTAGGTGGTCCTACATTTGTATAAGAGCTGGGGTCTCTTTTACCCTAACACTGCGAAAGAGATATGCACTTAGCAGTGCCTCAGTACTAAAAACCAAGCCAAAGTGAAAAAAATGACAGTTTGGCCTGTTCAGCTTTCATCGACTCAGCATCCATCTGACCCAAAGTCTCGCTTTTCCAGGAGAAGCAAAATCTTGCTGTGTAGCGTAGGGGGGCCTTGAACTCACTGTGTAGCTAGTCTCAATTTCACAGCCATCCTCTTGTCTCAGTCTCCAGAGTTAATGGCACTATAGTCAAGTGCATCCACACCCAGAAAGCCTCCCTCTTTATATAACAGTTTTATTTCTAGATAAAATTTTTCATTGAGCAAGTGTATTTTTTTAAGAAACCAGTATCTAGAATATTTTTTCTTGATACGGTACTAAATTTCTGAAATTGACCATGACTAGGTACAGTGTGGGTTTTGGGGAAATCTTTCTGTTTTTTCTGTGACACAGGTATAGGAAAGGGTACACATGAAATGTGTAGCAATTTGTTAACACTTACAAAGTATGCATATCCATGTGACTGTCCCCAGAGTCTGCCCTCACCTTCCTTTCCCCCAAAGGGGGCCACGAATCACACTTCTAGTACCATATAAGTGGAGTTGTTTACAGTTGAGTCACATAAATTGAGCCAGGGTCAGATTCATTTATTTATTTATTTTAACTTTTTCTTGTTTCAGAACTTTTGTTTGTTTATTTATTTCTTTTTATGGCTGGCTCAGCCTGCCCTGAGGGTGGGGCTGGTGCAGCATGTGGTGCTAGGGATCCAACTGTGGTCCCTGCAGCCACCAGCAGGCACTTTAGACCGCTGAGCCATCCTGCTGGGCCCCTGGGGTCAGATTCATTTAAAAAGAAAAGGAAAACAAGAAGGGTAAAAGCAGAAAAGAAGAAAGAAAAGAATTATTTCACTGATGATGATTTGAGTAAATTGGGCGTATTGGTACTTAAATCATACTCAAACATCAAAGTACTTTAACCTCCAGATCACTGGAAACTCCAGTGGCATGCATATTTAGACTCGTAGATGCTAGCAGATTAGGAAAAGCCTACTACCTAAAGCAGAATCTTCTCACTGTGGTAATGGGTGTCCTTCCCATGTTACCTAGCCATGCCGACAGTGCAAGCGCAGAAGCTGACCTCCTTTCATTCATGGCTCATGAACATGATGGCATAGGCATTCCAAGTCTATACTTCTGTTATAACTCTTTGCAAATTTGTGTAAATAAAGTGGTTGTGATGAGGGCAAAGCAGGCCTGATGTCCAGCCACCAGCCTCAAGGGTGTCTGTGACATAGCCCTAGATCTAAAATGAAATAGTGTAGATAAAGAGATAATAGATGCTTTAAGGAGCCTCACTCAGAGGGTTAAAACACCTCAGTGTGGTACTGAGAGATGGGCCTTGGTTCTTTGGCCAACCAGAGGGGACTGCTAAAGGTAGCGCCAGAATACAGGAGCAAGGAATAGGAAAGCAGCAGAGAAGTGAACCACAAGAAGCAGATGTGCACCTGCAAAGCCACAGTCCAGGTCTGGTGAGAGCACTGGGGTACATGGCAGTAGCCACCCAAGGTCTCCAAGAGCTCTGCACAGGTCAGGAGAAACTCTTGCTGTTCTTAACAAAGACAGCCAGGCATCGAGGAAAGGTTCATTTAAGTTCACTTGGCTTTCAGAGGGCAGGGAATTATGCAACCCATTTTAGAAAAAAAAAAAAAAAAAAACTCTTCAAAACAGGGTAAGAAATAGAAAGCTTTGGTAACATGTTTAAAAGGGTAAAATTACTTATCTGGAAAATGCACTTGGCTGGAACACGTTGTTTGTCTAACTCTCTGGATAAATGGGAACCGACTGATGCAGCTCTTGCACCCCAATCTGTGTCTTCCAGAGAGTCCCCCGAGAAGCAGTTATTCATTTTCATGCCACTTTCTTTTTTTCCATCTTCTCCAGAATTTGTAGATAAAATAAATAAGTATTTAAAAATAATTAGACTTGAAGTTGTCCCTCATATCCTTTTTCTTTTTCCTGTCCTCCCCTCAGATGACGAAGTGATAGGGGTCAGTGTCAGTGTTCGAGACCGTGACGACATCATCCAAGTCTGGAATGTAAATGCCTCATTAGTGGGCCAAGCGACGGTGTTAGAAAAGATCTATGAACTTCTGCCCCACATATCTTTTAAAGCTGTATTTTATAAACGTAAGTGCTTCATTTCCAGTTATTACTTCCTAGCTTATCCTGTCATTCTTTAAAAATGGAAACTGTGTTGCAAAATGAGGTGAAGACAGAATTGCTTAAAATTCTATATTTCAAAAATTAAAACACACATTTAAGTGTTTTTTTTAAAAAAAGTTTAGTCTCCAAAATTAAGATGAGATTTTATTTTTGCCTGAACTTGTGTATCACAAAAGAAAATTCACATCATATTTATTATCTCAGAAATTGAAATGTGAACTTAAATTTGTCATCCTCAGAGGAAAAAAAATTACATTGGGTTGGAGACAACAATAACAAAAATGTCATTCTGTGAGCTGGCAGGTAGATATTCAATCATCCCTTCATAAACAAATTTATAATGCATAACATCTGTGCTTGTGGAGAAACCATTCAGAGTGGAGGCATGATTGAATGCGCTGCTGAAATGCTCATGCTCCTCGTGGCTGCTGCCTGCGACACAGACCCTAAAGGAAATGCACACATCGTGCTGAAGCGTAACCGTCTGAGTCAGTGTGTGGACCCCGCTCCCCTCATGCTCATGTTTGTTGCTTTTGTGTGCTCTTTGGAACACATCATCTTTTCCATAGTGGAGACATCTTAGTGCTGTTAAGCCAATGTTTGGTGGATCAAACTGCAGGTTATGCTTTGAACAGTGAGTTTCAGAAAAGGATTGACAACCCTACACAGATATGATAAATTTCCTGTGTCCCAAACTGAAGTCACTCATCCATTTTTTAACACTGTGGTGTTTCATCAAATCTAATTGTTCTTGATGATAAGATACCCTATTATTTTAGCATTACTAAGAAAGAAAAAGAAAATAAACATCGGTCATTCAAATACACAAGGGAGGTAGTGCAGGCGGGAGTATCTTAGAATTGTAGGAATGCACTACATTAAAGTCTCACTTTTCTCAGCTGCTTGCCAAAAAGAGACATAAAATCGAATTTCATATGATAACAGAGAGAAAACTTAGACCCCCCTGTGAGGAGTCACACAGCACCAGCTAGTGACTTGGGCTTTATGGCCTGCCACCATCAGGAAGCATTGATCCTCTGGATTTTAAATGAAAATTAAAAAAAAAAAAAAAATGGGGAAAGAACGGTGCATATGGTGGTTTGGGATGTGCTGTGTGAGAATTGCAAATTTGTTGAGCCATTTTTATGTTTTAGGACTATATTAACTGTACTCACCTCAGATATTAATTATGAAAGGAATGTAATTCATTGACATTTCTGGTTGGGCTTTTCCTTACCCCTTTGGAGGTAGTCCTACACTTGACTCAAAGGAGGAGAAATGCAGTTGGATTCCTTAAGTCAGGCACTCTGGACTTGCATGCATGTCACCAGTGTGACTGTGAACACAAGTCTTAATTTCCTCTCCTATGCTTTCTCATTCTAATATTGAAGAAGTTGGTTTTAGATGATCTCAAAAGTTCCTTCCACTTCAGGAGTCTGAATAAATTTCCATGGTACAGTGGTTAGCAGCAGTTTAGTGTGATGTGTTTTGTTAGACAAGTAGGCCACAGAGCAGTTAGGCTACTTTTTTAGGGCCATATGTATCAGGTGGAACTGATGAAGCATAGGATGATGATTCCACACTTAGCCATCATGATAGCTGGGAGGAAGATAAAACAGGCAAGTGGGGAGAAAGTTACAACTTGGTCAGCTGAATCAAGCTGAATAAATACCCTAAAGGTAGATGCCATTGCCAAATTTGTGAGCAGTGGCAACAGGTTTCAACAGAAAGCATATTTTAATGGCACATATTAACATTTAAAAACTCAAAGATTATTCAAATAAAATTTTGAATTGGGATACAACAAGCCCTTCTCCTTATTTTACATAAAGCAGGCAGTCCTTTACTCAGCAGGGTTATATACTACATGCTACAGTGTAATTTAGAGAAATGTGGACAGGGCAGCAGTTTGTTTCACAGCATGATTTAAAAATGGCCAATTCCTGCTTTCATTTTGTCTTACTAATAGCATCCTGGTGTAAGTATTCACAGGCTTGTAGAAGCTAGGTAACTATAGACTTTCCACGTAGAAATAGTCCTGGTATACTCAGTCGTGGAATCCAGGGGTTGTATGGAATGGGGCCATTATAAAATATATGGTTTCCATACAGATTAAATATGTGAGTAAGAAAGTCAAAATGCACACACACACACACACACACACACACCACAACAGCTCTGTTAAGTTCTTCAGAGTAGCTGAATTACAAAGGTCTCTTCCTATATATTCTTTAGAGCAGAAGTTGGAAAATAAAGGACCTCAAGCCAAATCACCCCCCTTCCATTCTCTCTTTCCCTCCTCACCTGTTTTTGCATGGATGCAATAAAGAACATTTTTTGAATAGCTAAGTAGTTGGAAAAAATCAAGAGAAAAACTACATGTTGTGAAACAGGAAGATTATTTAAATGTCAAGTTTTAGTGCCATAAATAGTTTTTCTTCTGATATTAGGGTTGGAACCCAGTGCCTTGTACACATTGGACAAATGTTCTGCCATAGAGCGAAGTTCCTACCCCCATAAAGGTGTCTTGGCATACGCAGATGCCCATTCGTATTCATATTTTCTGTGTCTGCTCTAGTGCTATAATTGGTGCTTCTCCAGCATAAGCTTGGCTGTCTCCTGGCATACAAGGGCTTCCCTGAAGCTGTCAGATTGGCCCCTATGCTCAGGCAAGGTGGCTTTCAATGGTCTATACCACTCACTTCTTATCTTAGCCCATGGATGTGGTAGTATTTTGGTAATAGCTGCCCCAAACTGTCCCTCACATCCAAAAAAAAAAAAAAAAAAAGTGGATAGTCCATGTCTCTGGGTTTCTAATTTATAAAACAACATAGTTAGCATTCTGTGGCTCCTCTACCTGACCCAGAAGCATATTTTACTACAGACCAAAGCTAGTTCTTTTTGTTTTTTGTTTTTCATAGTGATGGTAGTACTAGGGTTGAATCTTCACATTGAGCTATACCTCCAACCTTTTTACTTTTTGAAATTTTGAGACAGTGTCTTGCTAAGTTGCCCAGGACAGACTTGTGCTTCCTGTCTTCCTAAATCAGCCTCTCCAGTGCTGGAACTGTGGTCATGTGCCACCTCACCCATCTTCCTAATCCATGTTTTCTTAAAATGTCTGCCATAAAACAAAAAGATGAAAGCAATGTGAAATATTTATAACTATTTGTAATGTTTGATTAAATTAGGTCAGCTTTAGGCCACCTGTAGGAATTTGACCAACTCAGAATACTACTGGGATTTTTGAGGCACATCTCTGATGTTTCATCTGAATGAAGAGCCCTGGTAGTATACATGACAGATGATCTCAAAGAACAACCAGCAGTAGTGGGAACTACTTAATCCATAGCAAAATCAAAGAAGAAGGAAGGGCTTCAGAAGCAAAATGACCTATCCATCTGTGTCTTCCTAGAACAACATCCAGTGCCCATGAGATGGGGGGGTGGGGGGGTACAACATATGGGATCTTGACTCTCCCTGAACATCATTAGACCTTACTTCATAGTGATGGTGAACCAATCCAGGAAGTGGATTTTCAAACTTGGCCTTCTGTCTTAGAAGAAATATTCTTTTCCATAGGCCTCCCATTTCCTGTCTTCTACTTACATTTTCTTCAAGTCTTTGAAAGTATTTTTGATGGCATAATTTTTTATTATAAATTCCCTAATTATTAGCAATTTTGCAAGACAGGCAGGCTGAAAATCCGTAGGAGGTGTGGCTGAGAAAAATAAAAGACCCATTAATTTCCCACAGAAGATGTTGAGATAAGGGGAGGGTATCATTCTTATCACTCTCGTGTGGCTCTTTATTTTACTTTATTTTTGTATCATTTATTCTTGAAGGTAGGCTTGTGAATTACTTTGTCCTGGGTAAGCAAGGCCCCTTTTCCTGTAGTTTGTGGGGTACATTTGCCTGCAGCATTTGCCTGGAGTCCGGCATACTTCCCTTGTCAGCTTGTAGGGATGAGTCATCCTCTCCCAAGCAACAAGAAGGAACAAGCAGCATGCCCATTGCTTGTTTATTCCTTGTTTTACTTTTCATTATTACGTTTCTCAAGAAATGCACACCTTAGCTAACAGTCACTGGCAAATAAGGTATTTGAGTTCTTGCCAAGATTTGGGAAAGCTAAATGAGATGCCTAGAGGAGGGTTGGCCCATCCTTTGCTTAAAGTTTTCTTTCCTTTTTTTCTTTTTTGTTTTTTTCTGTCCTTTAGCCCATGAAGAGCATCATGCTTTTGAAGGTGGACGTGGAAAACACTAATTGCACTCTGTAAAGAATTCTTTGTCCTTTGCTGATTGGTTTTGGAAACGGTCTTAACAGGAGGGAGAGTGAAGAGAAGACTTGCCGAAGCCTGGTGCTGGTCCATGTAGAGTGGGTTTCTGTGCTTGCAGATCGGGCAATAGGGCTTCAAGTGGCAGGTGGGGTGGGGGGCGGTTATGTGGGGCTCTAACGTTGGATTACTTGCTTTTTAAAATATACATATATTTTTTTAGATTTCTAAATTCTCTATTCACTCAGATTTTTTTTCCCTTTAAGATTCCTTATTCAGGCTAATTATTGTTTTCTACACTCCCCTTTCATTGAAGCACAAGAACTTGGTCTCCCTTTCACTAGCTGTGCTACACCTAATGAGAATATGCATAATCATGACAACCCAGCTTTTGAAACCACATTGTACCAGGAGGAATACTAGCTTGGTGAAACCTCTCTTCTGGTTATTTGTTGTGACATATTTCTATGTGCTGTGAGCTGGGCATTGTTTTTTCTGTCCCAGGGAAAAGAAAAACCATATTTAATCTGATTTTGTAGTGACAGTGTACATATCTTGCTATTTTTTTCTTTCTAAAATAATTTTTAATGATAAAAGAATTTGGTTTGGCTAGCATAAAAACTATAATCATACTTTACTATCAGGATCAAACTGCAAGTCTTTGTGACCTCTGTGGAAGAATTTTTTTTTTTAGCAAACTCTACATTAGCCTTTTCAGGGCAAGTCTTAAGAGTAGCAGCAAGGGATTTGTCTGAGTAGAAAAATTTTATATTTCTGATTTAAAGAGTGGGTGCTATTTTTTAATTATTTAAATCAAACTTTCAAAGTTTGGGTGTGCTTATGCACTTAGACCTTTCCAAATCAACTCTAACCCACTTTGTTAAATAATCCCTCTGTCCTTCTCTTATTAGTCATTTCTGATAATCAGTGACCCCTCCAGCCTGGGCAGCTTTCCCTTCCATTTCATGTAGGAGCAGGAAGTCAAATGTCATTTGTAGGATGTATGGGAGCATTCACAGAGTTGAACTTGGAATACCTCCTGTCCCTATTAATTGTTAGAATTGTCTGTATGCATAGTGTTACACTGCCAAAGAAGTCCTGGTTTTAGTAGAAGGAAGTGGCCATGCCCTGGAACCCGAAGATCTCTCAGAATACACCACGCTCCTCTCTTGACTTTGCCAACCTTCTGGGTGCTTTTACCTGAGAAGGAGCAAAGCTATTGGAGATGCCCCCTCCTGTTGGCTTAGTTCTGAGTCACTGGGATTTGTGTGCACTTACACATACCACACAAGAGTGATGGATGCATCTAGAGTGTCAGCACTCCCAGGATTTTTAATTCCTCTTGCAATATTGACCCGTAGAAAGAGGCAGGGCTACTCTATTTATTTGTAAATAAAGTTCTCCTTTCATACCTTTTAAATGACTTCAGACAAAATCTACTTAAAATAATTGTGCCCTCTCATTGAATTATTAACCATATCAACCAGGATGATAATCATAATTTTAAAAACTGCTTTTTTAAAACTTGAGTTTCTTCAGAAATTTCAAAATGGATTCTAAGGATACAGGGTCCCCTTTGCAACAATGTACATTTCTTTAAACATGCAGTTTATTTTATTTTTTTCTCAAGGATTTAATGCAGTTATTCTGGATATGAATTCAAAATTTTTATAGTATAAATATTTTTGGATAGATAAAAAAGGATATAATTGACTTAATAATTGTCGTATATTTCCATAAGTAAATGAATTTTGAGAAATTTTTATTTTTGAACATTAAAGCATTTGTGATGACTTGTACAACTGTTGCATGTATGAAGCCTTTGAAGTAAAAATAAAATGAAATAAATAGGAATATTAGGCTCACGTTAATGCTTTCTAGTTTCTATTGTTTATGATTATGAAACCTGACAAGCTCACACAGTAGATTTTTGTCCCAGCAAACTTCTGCAACTATTTTTGACCCTTTGGAAAATACCAGCTGTAAGGAGGATTTAATTTGCCTCATGTCAAGAACCTATCATCTAAATTGCTTCAAGAGTAGATTTTGTCAGATTTTGCTTTGAAAATTGTTTTAATTGAATATTTAGTCATAACAGACTTTGTGTGAACTAAGCTGATTTAATCAGTTTTAAAACCTCTCATTACCTTCTTAGATTAAAGAAGCTAATACTCTTTGAGACAGGAGATCTTTTGGGGGGCATGTGACTATTAGGGAGGTCTACCCCTCATGGCCAGTGCTGGGAAAAATGGAAGCTTCCTGTAAAATCCAGGTCCTTCCGGCCAAATCCTTCCCAGGCAGCCTCATGTTCTCCACAAAGAGCCATCCAGAAACCAAAGAGCTCACTCTCTCATCTTATAATTCCTCAGGGTCTTGTGAGGCAGATCCAGGAAATCTGATGGAAGATAATATGTGTCTTCTCCCATTACTCCCCTGATTGCTATATCATAAGTGCTTGCTTACATTAGAAAAGTTCCACCCATTAAAGAAGGAATAATACCCCTTACAGCAGTCCATGGAGACTGTTCATTGTCTTCTGTAAGTATTCTCTGAGGTGTTGGAGTACTCAATTTTAAGATTTTCTCCCTCACTCCAACTTTTCCCTCATTTTTGAAATGACATTATAATTTATAACAGATGTATACATTAAATATAATGTTTTAGTTAAATTCATGGTATAGTTCATAGAGAAAAAACATGATCCAATAAACTGTAAGGTCCAGTTCCCTGCCCACCTTGCCCTGTTCTCAACTTTAGCTGGTGTCTACATATGCACAGGGTTACATAATTTCTGGTTGAAAAAAATGTAGATCTAATTGGGTTCTGTAAACAGAGTATGTACCCTCACAGCTAATCCTTGACTGAATTTGTCCCTCTTTGGGGGACATAGGGTTAGCAAGCAATATGGCTGGGCATTGATCTGTGAGCTACACCCTGGATCCGGCTTCCCTATCAAGAAAATCCTCACATCTGCCAACCTAACCTCACCAACACATAACTCTGGTCAGCCAGCACTCAACATGTGCTCCAGTCTTGGTCACAGATGTGGTCCCATAATTGGACATCTCCTGCAACCAGCTCCTTGTTCTCTGCTTCTTATCCTCAGGGAGTGAAGTGGTGTTAGGCCTGAGGTCCAGAAATAACTGTAGTACCAGAAGTGGGCTTTACTGTCTGGTGCTCTTCTCCTGGAAGAGCCCAACTTTGTAGACACAGATGTGGTAACATTCGCCGTGAGCACTTGGGGGCGCTGCCTTCTAGGCAACGGTTCTGGAGCAGCAGCAGAATTTATCCAGCTATGTTTGTGGAATTAAGATCCTCTCACATTTTGCTCATAGGAGTTTATCAAAACTTGATTAGAAAGTGTAAGTATTATACTTAGTGACAGGTATTTAGCACTCATACACCTAATAAAGTTTGTCAAAGATAGAACTCTTCCTAGGATCTCATTGTCCCTATAAGCAGTGGTGAACACAAAGAATGAAACAAATGTACATAAAAGAGATAAGAGAAATGTTTTACCAAACAATTTACCCAAAGGTAATAAATTAGGGTTTGATACTCTTTTTAGCTTTCTGAATATAAAACTTATTTAAAAATTATAAATCTACTCTTTACCTTGTATTATTCCTACATGATTTCATTCATTATAAATCAAAGTAGAGGACTGCCTGTATACTACTTAGTAATATATTGAGCTCAATTATAATTCAGAGTTTGGCAGCTCAGGACAGTGAACAGCCTAGATTCTTAGCTAAACATCCAGGAGGGTCAGAGGGTAAAGAGGAAAAAGACAGGAAGTTAGATGCAAAGAAAGGTCTTTGGGAACCTGTGTTTCTGTGTAGCAATTAGATGATCTCCCATCACCATTTCTTTCCAAAACAGAAATGCCTAAATAGACTCCTTACCCATCTGATTGGACTGTTCTGGGGTTACTATTATTTTTTACATATGCACCAAGATCTAAGAAGGCTTATTTAGTTAACTCATTAATGCCCTCAAATCACCATGTCTCATGATGCTGACCTTAGATTTTAGAAGAAAACTGAGAAATGTAGAATATGAGAGTGGAAGGGACATTTGAGATCATCTGCCAGGGTTTGTTGCCCCTTTAGCATTCAGAAAAATCACTGGGGTGCTTACTTACCATACACATTTCTCACGTCCCCTATCCCTAGGATGCCTAAATACTTAAAGTTTTAGCCAGCTCCTTAGTGACTAGTGCCAGTGGGCCGTGGACCTCACTGAGAATCCCTTACTTTATCCAACCCCTGCACAACAGCTGAAGAAAGCCCCTCACCCCTAAGTGCTGTCAGATACACTGAGGTGAATATACAGCACCAACAATCTTACGAAAGCTAGAGAAAGCCATTACCATGAAGACTTCATGAATGGTGCTCGTAAATAAGTTTATAGTTAGGACCATAGCAATCATAAGTAGTCCACCTCAGGAAGTCTATAATATAATCTATAATATAGAGTTGTGGCTTTTCCCTTTTATAAATATCATTTCAGCCAGTTAGTAGAAAAGAAATTAATGTTCAGAAAAAGCAGCTACTCCATATGTGCAGTAACTACTTTTCTATAATGTCTTATAACATCTGGGGTTCAGCACCATTGAGCAAGATTAAATGAATGCTACAGAGCTATAAAGTTGCATGTAAAATAACGCAAAGCTGTTGAGATGACTATCAAAGTAGCCTGGGAATGAATTTCTACTGAAATTAATTGTCACCTTCTAAATGTAGCTTAGCAAAGCTGTTACGAGAGGGACTTTTTTAATACACAGAAGTGTCAAAAATAAAATAATTATTCCCCAAAACCATGTGAATGATAAGCAGAAACCTCTGTAAAGTCAATATTTTTTTTTTCATCATTGCTACTGAAACTTAAAGTCCCATTGTGTATGTGTGTCTTGAATGTGCCTTATTAGAATATCCAATAATACAGCCTTTGGATATTCTATGCGCTGTGTCCTTCAGAAATCATGAGGTTGCAGGAACTTGTGTTAAATGTTTTTGTTTGACTGTGTCCGAAACCATTGTCAAACCATTTAATGAAATGCAAGATTTCCATTTTGCACTTCTGATACTGAAGTCAGAGAATTTTCCTTGAACTTTTGGGGTAATATTTCTTTGAGTTGTATTAAGTGGAAAAGTTTGCATTGCAGAAATGAGAATGAAGTAAATACAAGTTTTTCTGACTTTTCTATAGAAATTAATGGTACCTGAAAACTTTTTATGTACAAAAATAATTTTAATAACAATTTAAGATGGTAAAAAGCTCAGTTGTAGCACTTTTAAATTGGAGTATTAAAGGACTTACAGTTTTATTTCAATAAACTTATAGAGTTGTTGTTTTCAAATGATTTATTTATTTTGTGAGCACCCACTAAATTCTTCCCAGATTTCTGAGACTTTAATCAGGTAATGTGGCTTTTAATCATTTTATGATTCTGTTTTAAAATTGTTGATTCTGTCTTCTTAGTATTTTTTTTTCTTAGTATTTTTTATAACAAGTCACTATAATTTTTCATGTATCATGGAGAACTTAATTTTATTTGAATATTGTACAAAAGAATTTCAAATTTGCATTAGTGAGTGCTCTACAGCCTGAGACATCTAGCACCATTTGTCCCAAATTTAAAATCTTATCAGTTGCCTTGAAAGTTATTCATTCCTCAGAGCAATCTTACCTGTATAAGTTGAACCAGGTTTATTTGCCTTATGCTTTGGATCTTCTTGTCCCCCCCTCCCCTTTTATACCATCTGTGCCCTGTGTAGTCAGGGACCCTTCCACATCTGGCTACAAGCTGGTGTAATGCCCTTCCTTTTGATCTGGTTTCATCTAGTGATTTGCTCAGTATTTTTAAGGTCAGACTGAAAACTTTTCTGTTCTAGTTATTTTTGATTTTATATTGTGTGTTGTGTTTGATGTTCAGATACATGTGAAAGTTGCTTGTATGAGTCAGTAATTTTTATTCCAGCCTTTTGCAGCAATAAGGTAAGACTAGTCTGTACTTCTCTTACTTGAAAATGTAGTGATTTATGTGTTCAGTACAAATGTTGATTCATACAAGAGTTCCTGCAGATTCCTAACTTGAGACTATTGCTATGAATTTCTGCTCCTTTGCAATTCAGAATTTTAAGGGGTGTGTTTAAGTGTTATTAAGCTTTGTAGAACTTTATGTTGAGATCTTTCTAATCTGTTGTCACTAATTCACACTCTGCATTTGGGTTTTGTACTATTGAGATATCCTTTTCATAGACCAGGTTAAAAATTTCCTACAGTTGTGTCAATCACGTGTGTAACCTTAATTAAGTTACAAGTATGTGCGTGGTGATCACTGTGGCCCTGCTTATTTGAGCATGCACTGAGTCTTTCCACCAGCAGCTCTAATGCATGTGAGCCTTCTCCCGTGCCTGACAAGTAGGGAGTTCTCTCTCTGGTACTCTGATGAGAAGCAACTATTTCTACTTGCGCTTTCCTAAGGAACACAGCCATAGATCTCATCTTGGCCTCTTAGAAAACAAATCTGGGTTACTTTAATCCTTTTCTTCGCACTTTACTGAGAATGGTTGCATGTTAAAATAAGCCAGTTACTCCTGTTGCTCTGCTAGGCTGTGCCTGGTCCTTGTGATTCAAGTGTCACCTCCTCAGCCAGGCAAAATGAATTTACTGTTTCTTTCTGGTTAATAGATTCCTTTCAAAACAAACGAATGTGCCAGCATACTCTGACTTCTTCTTCATTCATCTGCAGACTTCCCTGTCTGTCTCTCTGGAGCGGTGCAAGATTATGCATGCGATGCACAACTAATTTTAACATAGCAAATTTAATGAAATCTTTGAAGGACAGGACATAATACACTAAAGGCTTTGAAATTTCATCATACCTCCTTCTCCTATTTGAGTCTGATTACTGCCACCATGCATTCTCTGTGGACTTTATCATCCAGTGGTTGCTGATGTACTTTTTGGAATGTATTCTGAGTTGCTTTATTAGCATGGATTCTGCCTTCCCGCCTAATGTGGGATATTTTGAAAGCCAAGACCAGGCATACTTTTCCTTTCTCAGTGATTGTTTTGCTGCAATAATTGCTGTTTTAAGAAAAACAAACTTTCAACTGCTTTTACTAATGAATGTATTAAAAATTTCTGGACTCCTTATAGAAGGATAGTTCTTTTGTTACAGGAAGAAAAGAAAGCAGTAGCATTTATAAAGCTCAGCAAGTTCAGTATGTATCTCTGAAATATTTCTATTTCCCATCATCTAGCTGTGCTGTGGTGCTGACTAGCTTCTTTCTTGCCAGAGAAAATAAGCTTAAATCATAAGCATATTTAACTAGCAGGCATAAATCATGAACCTTTATAATGATAAACACATTGGACTCTGTACCATTTGTACAGATGGTATGGTTGAATGTGTGCGCTCCTCCTAGCAGTGAAGATGTGGACAACTCTTACTCCCCAATTTCTTCCTTGACTCAGGAAACTTAAATCATTTGGTTTTTGCACAAATAGGATTCTATAAAGTATGGACTTAAAGGGAGGTTCCAGGTCTTAGAAAACATGTAGGCTTTGTGATTTTCCTCTTAGTAGAGAAAGATGATAGATTATAAAACATTTTCAAGGCAAAAATAAGAACATCACGACAATTGCCAAGTTATAGGGGACAAGCCTTTCATGTTTTCAGTGTATCTTGTTTTAAAAAATGAACATTACAGAATCAAATGAAATTGTTGCAGAGACTTATGAGCCTCTAAGTACATGGCTTAGGAGGCTGATTATGTAGACGTGCTTTCAGACACAGCAAACAAAATTCCAATTGTAAGAAACAATCATACATCCTCACTGGCAGTCATTGCATGCTAATAATTTAACACTTTGGAGACCAGTAGCATTATATATGGACACACTGATTTTATGAAATGTCACTTTCTACAAATTGCATTTTATTTATTTTTTTTTTCTTGTTTCAGAACTTTCATTTATTTGTTTATTTATTTTCTTTTTTTTTTTTTTTTTGTCTTTTTTGAGACAGGGTCTCACTGTGCAGTTCAGGCTGGCCTTGAGCTCACTTTTGTAGCCCCGGCTGGTCTCGGACTCGCACCAATTCTCCTGCCTCAGCCTCTCGAGTGCTGGGATTACAGGCATGCGCCACCACGCCCGGCTGTTTATTTATTTTCATGGCTGGCTCAGCCTGCCCTGAGGGCAGGGCTGGCACAGCATGTGGTGCCAGGGATCAAACCACGATCCCTGCAGCCGCCCAAGCTTTCCTAAGCAGGCGCTTTAGACCACTGAGCCATCCTGCCGGGCCCCTACAAATTGCATTTTAAAGGCATTGGAAGCCACACAGGACAAGTGTGTGAATGAATTTTTCACAAGAACAACACTATTACACCTGTTACAACAGAAGGTCATAGAATAGAATTTTGCCAGCCCCACCAAGGGCCCACTTCGTGGGGGTCTCTCTCTCTCTCCCCCTCTTCATTTATAGCCATAGCCATGAATCTGACCTAATCCTCCCTTTCACTTCTCTTTGGCTCTATAACAAATGATAAAACACCATTTAATTGTGGAAGCTCCTATACTAAAGAAGAATGGTTTGTAAAGGTTATTTATAATCCTTTAAATGCTAAATATGAAAGGATTACTATAAGCACTTGTCACCATAAACCAGGGTTTGAATAAAGTTTGACATACTTTCCTATATCGTAATAATACCAATATTAATAATTATTATGGGTTGAGTTCGATACCATAAAGTTATTTCTCTAGCCCATATGAGGGTGAAATTATTGGTGCTCCCATTTTCTGTGAATAAAACTGTGGGTTAAAGAGGTAAAATAACTTGCCCAAGATCATGTAATTATTCATGTGCAGAGCTAAGATACATCTGTGGCACTATCTATAATGCTAGGCTGCCTTGATGGAAATTGAATGTTGCAATGAACAAACATTTTGAGAATTCTTATAAGAGTTTGTTTTCAAGTTAAAAGATCCATAGCTTTAAGATAAAAGGTGGAAAAAAATTACTGGCCTAGTTCAAACTTGTCCTTTCTTAAATGAAATTATTCAGAAAATACAAAGAAATTGTCTTAGGTCTCATGAGCAATGTATGTCAAAGTTGCAACTAGATCCCCAAATTTCTCACCTGTTAAAAAAACAAAATCGGCATCATGTAGGAAATGATAACCTGCCTCTTTTTTCTAACCTCCCTCTTTGCAGTAGTGACATCTGAGCAGATTTATCTTAGAAGTAGTTCCCAGCTAGGACATACCATCCATTTGCTTATTTTCTCAAGGTTTTAACTGAGAATTTAAAAACTTATATTTGAAGCTTGCTTTTCTGTCTCACTTATTGAATGCCCAATCTGTAAGCACACATGCCTAACACAGTTCTCTGAAGAATGTACAAGAATAACACATTTGACTGGTGTGGATGGCAGGTGAAAAAGAATTACTGGTGTGGTGTGTAGGCCTTCAGCATGTTCACGGCCAATTCTGGATTATCCCAGCACAGATGGATCATGCAAAAATCCCTCTTCTGCTCCTTACTGGTGACCTTTAACTATTTGTGTTTGCAAATGCTTCTACCAGAGATAGGAGAGAGTGGAGAAAAGGAATTTAGTTTCTAGACAGAGTATTAGTCTTTAAAGTGTCCTAGTGAAAACCTTGGTGATTTCTCCATTTAAAACTTTGGAAAGATTGTAAGAATCATTCTGAGTTGGACCAACCTCGGATGCCCAACTTAGCACTGAATAATTGGAAAGAAGCTGGGCCAGTGCAAAGAACTTAGTTTGGAATTTGCTTTATTGAGTTGAAATCCCTTGGGCTTGTGCCTTGAGCAAGTTACTTACCTCCTCTGAGCCAGTTTCCTCCTTGTTACTAAGGACAGGCAGGGTTTCCTCAAAGCTGGTAACAGTAGAAGCCAGTTCATGGCACTTCCACCGGCTGACTGATACCATTTCAGCCACACAGTAGAGAGAGGGGAGTGATGCAAGGAACTTTCTCATTTTACCCTGAGGTACCTGTCCAGCTTACCTTGTTTGTGGTTTCATGAATTCTGGTAACAGTACTCTGACCAAATGTCACTCACTGATTTTTTTTTTTTTTTCTTTCATACCATAATGAGAAAAACAAATTGTAGCTTAGTTTTTTGTACCACACTTCTGAGCCAATTTACCAACAGCCAACTTAAAACCTGTATAAACTTTCCAAGGACATTCTTACCAACATACTAAGAAATATAAGAAGGCAGTTCAGTAGATGAAAATGTTTTCTTGAACAAATTCTTGTTGAAGCAGTAATGTCATACTGTCCATTGTGGATGGGAGATATTCAAACTTATCATTTCAGGATGATTGTGGGCAGCTCCAAGAGTTTGCTATTTTACGTACAGACTGCTTTAATCATAGATACCTTAGAGGAAGAGTTGATATTAGTATAGCTGAGATACAGACATACAATATTGACTCAGTTGATATCTAGTTAACAACTATGATTTGCTATACACTGGAGAGACATCCTAGAGCTTATACTTTAGGAAATCAAGAAATATTAAAACTGAACTACTAGACCATAAGTACAGGACGTCTATGTTAAGCAACTCTGAGTTCTGCATACCTGGCATATAGTATGAACTCAACCCATGTTGGAATGAAGCAATGTGTAGATGTTACTATAAGCAGGCATTTAGTTTTCTAAAAAGTCAAACTAGCCTTAGATTTCTGAAGCTGAGTGTTTTCACTAATCTCATTATTTTAACATTCTCTAATAATAGTTTAGACACTGGATTGAGTAACCACAAAGGCTGTTTATAATTTGTTGGCACTTTTCAAACCATCTTTAGAAGCCAAGCAAGCTCATGACTTGTAATTCATTGTATCTTTGCATATACACCTGAGAGGCAGCAATCATAACAAGCCACTGTGCACCAGCTTGTTAAGTACAGGATTCTTACACTGTGGAATGTATAAATAATGCTTAGTCTGTAATTTTTTTTAAAGCTCTGTAACTCCTTATAAAGCATATATAGCATCTGAATGAGAAATATGACACTAAGTCTAGGATTAAATAATATCTTGGGGCCACTACCTTGTGCATTTTCAGCAGTTTGGGAACACCACTAAGTGCAGGTTAATAAGACCAGAGCATCATAAATGAGCATCTGTCCTGTGACCCGGGTGGAGACCCCTCCTGATTATTCATTCCAGAAGCACGCGCTGACACTGAGTTCAGCCCTCTCCGCTCCCCACTCGCAGTGGTCTTTTAAGATTGGTGGGAGGTCAAATACTCCCACCCCCACGCTTTGCCAAGTGGTTAAATGTTTTCTGGACCTTACTTGCTTTGTGGTCTTCAAAACTCTGTTGTAACAATTAAAGCAGAAAAAAGGTTTAGAGGCTGGGCTAGCCAAGGAGCAGCCAACTCAGAACACTATAGTGTGGAAAAGGTTTTAAAATATGGGGTGGGAGGGAGTGTTTTAAATGAGAAAAGGCACCTCAGCGGAGAAGAAACTTGCTGGATTCTGCACCACTGCTGTTTCGCCCGCTGACCTGGACTTGGCAGCCAGAGTTCATCCTTCCACTTCAAAGGGCTGGCTCTGAGCGGATCACACATTTTCCTTGATGACAAATTAATCAAACTTGATTTCTTGGACGAGATGGATACAAAAGGACTACAACTCCCCCAAGGCCCAAAAGTCAATATGGCCCTTCTGGCTCTGATTATGGTAACAAAAGGATATCTGAGAGCCATCTTCCTCTTGCTCCCGGCTGTGGGAGGGAGCAAAAGCTAGCTGAGCTTGTAAGGAGAAAAGCCATATTAAAACACTTTTCAGCTGCAACCAAGTGCATGGCGAGCCCTCTGACAAGAGAAAATGACTTTTAGAGATGCCCACCTTTTCTCAAAAGCGAAGTCTCCACTTAGAAGAACTCAGAGGAAGTAGTATATTAAGCATCTGAAATGTTTATAGATCTAACCTTTTATGTTTCTGCTCTGAGGAGGAGTTTTAAAAAGAAAAGACAGCCTGTGATATCTGGCAAATGTTAGTGATAACCTGAGTTTGGGTAGGTAAATTTGCTCCCAGAGAATTTTTTTTTTTAATTTTTTATTTTATTTCTTGTTTCAGAACTTTTGTTTGTTTGTTTATTTATTTATTTTTATGGCCGGCTCAGCCTGCCCTGACGGCAGGGCTGGTGCAGCATGTGGTGCTGGGGATTGAACCGCGGTCCCTGCAGCTGCCCAAGCTTTCCCCTAAGCTTTCCTAACCAGGTGCTTTAGACCACCGAGCCATCCCGCCTGGCCCCGCTCCCAGAGAGTTTTAAAGAAAGAAAGAAGGGGCCCAGCGGGATAGCTCAGTGGTCTAAAGCGCCTGCTTGGGAAAGCTTGGGCGGCTTCAGGGGCTGCGGTTCGATCCCCGGCACCACATGCTGCGCCAGCCCTGCCCTCGGGATGGGCTGAGCCAGCCATAAAAATGAGTGAATAAACAAACAAAAGTTCTGAAACAAGAAAATAAATAAATAAATAAATAAAAATAAAGAAAGAAAGAAGGAAAGAGAGAGAGAGAGAGAGGGAGGGAGAGGAGAGGAGAGGAAAAGAAAAGAAAAGAAAAGAAAAAAGAAAAGAGAACAGAACAAACGCCCCCAAATACCAGGAATGCCGAGATCTGTTAACTCCCGGCTTAGATCAAGGTTAAGGCAGAGGTTTGGAGATGCCTTGTGGTGGCTCAGCCTGCTCCTACCAGAACGGGAGCAAGCCTTCTGTGTGGTTGGGGCTCAGGGAGCTCAGCACAAACCCCTCTTCGCGGTTTGTCACCCTCCTGTTCTGTGGAGCATCCGAGGACATCGTCGGCATCCTTCCCATGGTTGCTGTGTTCTATACTTAGAACAATCCCTGTGGCACAAAATATGGTCCCCTTACTGCTCAAAGGTGCTTTATGTCCTTCCCAATAAGACCGCAGAAAAATAAAGGGTGTGCATACCTTTATATCACAATTTTTAGAAGTTTTTTTTTTAATCTACTTTTTACATGTCAGCAGAATGTGCAAGCTACACACTGTCGGTTTCTGTTTTATACATGTATAGAATTGACTTCCAGGCAGCTGTCCAGCTGAAAAGAACCAGCAGGGACCATGATGGTGGGGAGATGGGTGGTTACATGTACCAGAGTAACCTGGACCCAGCTCTCATTTCTGACACTCAGTGTGAAGATCCTTCCTTCAGCTGTCTTTCTGATCCTGACAGGCGGTTTTCAGATGTTTGTGACATTCAGTGGTTATGGTGCTCAGTAATTTTAAGATATATTGTAGGTTCCAGCCCTGAGCAAAGCGCACCATCATTTTGCCTCCTCCTGGGAGCTGGCTTCCGAGCTGCTGTGCACATATCTACCCCAGACCCCTGCCTGTTTTACAGCCTCAGCAGCCCCAGGTGGAGGCTCCAGGCCAGACAAGGCTCCCGCCCACCTTCCCCAGTGAGGAGCTGCTATTTTTGTAGCACTAGGTGCAGCTGAGCTCCATGCGGCTTCCCCTCCCTTGACTTCTTTAAACTGTAAGTGCAGCACTAAAGTGTTCTCCCGACATCTTTCCACCCTCTCATCACACAGTCCTTCACAGACCTCAGAGGATGTCGTTTCCTCAAGCTTATCAGAGATCCTTGCTTAAAAAGCCCATTCCCATCTGGGCACCATGGTACACAGGCCTGTAAGATGAGAGCTCTGGGACATGGAAGAAGGACCGCAAATAGGGTGCAAACCCGGCACCTTAGAGATACCCATCTCAAAATTTTTTAAAAAGGGCTGGGAATGTAGCTCAGTGTGAAGGCTCTATGTTCAGTCCTCAGTAACAAAACAAAACGAAGCAAAACAAGCAACTCCCCTACACTGGGGGGGGGGGTGTTTGCTATGATAGAGCAGAGGGGAAAAAAGCACTGTGGTTCGGAGGAGGAGCCTGAATTCTCCTCCACCTTGATCCTTGCTTGAACTTGCAGGAGAGGCCTGACATTTGCCAGCCTCTGCCTGCCCACCTGATCAACAGGAATCAGGACTGCTCTTGTGCGGAGTGGGGAAGGCCCTGCACCGCTGTGAGGCGCTGCTCATGGCTTTTCTGGGTATTAATTAATGCTCCAGGGCCACCACAGTGGACTGGTCCACAGAGGTTGTTTTTTAGATACTTGACCAATTTCTAAAGAGTCAGGAAATCTTTTATTTTCACAAAAGTTCTTTTTTAGGACAAAGGCAATACATATTAATTTTAAGAAATGTGAACAATAGCTAGCTATCCACTGCCCCCACCAATACACACAAAATGACTTTAGAAATTCTTGGTATTTGTTTGTTTATTTATTTGGTGGTACCAGGGATTGAACTCAGGGTCTTGTGCTTGCCAGGCAAGCACTTATTCCACTGAGCTTTGTCCCCGGCCCCCGTAATAGGAATTCTTAATAGGAAAATTCCTAATAGGAAATAATAGTGTGGGGGCCCGGCGGGATGGCTCAGTGGTCTAAAGCACCTGCTTGGGAGATCTTGGGCAGCTTCAGGGACTGCGGTTCGATCCCCGGCACCACATGCTGTGCCAGCCTTGCTCTCGGGGCGGGCTGAGCCGGCCATAAAAATGAGTGAATAAACAAAGGTTGTAAAACAAGAATAAATAAATAAATAAATAAATAAATAAATAAATAAATAAATAAAAAGGAAATAATAGTGTGGATACATAAGGCATGGAAGAAAACTGGGCTGCCTGTAGCCAGGAGAGGCTGCTTAGGGTAGAGGATGTGGAGTAAGGGAGGATCACTACAGAGGAAAAAGAAGGGACAGAGAAAATGGGGAGTTTGTGAAGGGGTCTCTTGCTTAGCTCAAGTGGAGGGCAGAAATTACTTGGCCACCCCTTTCTTCACCTGTGCTTGGGATTGTCTTTAAAGAAAATGTGCCTGTCTTTGCCTTGGGTCAGGGGTCTCTAGGGCTCTACACAAGGGGAAGGCCTGAGAACAGATGAAATCCCTGCAGGTGACCCTGCAGAGTCTAGGTGTCTTCCTGCAGGTAATGAAGAAGAGCTCTAGTCATGGAGGCTACTGAAGAAACTTCCACACGGGTTGGTGGTTTTGAATCTAGTCTCTTCCTGTCAGTGTTGTGTCTTGACCTTAAGGATGGTTTATGCCTCCTGTTCTTAGGAAGCAGAATTATAGGTATCAGGACTAGAGCTGTAAACCATGAGTAGTTTTCAGCAGCACTTTTGCTAGATTTTGAGTATGCGTCAGCTTCCAAGAGTATTAAATGGGAGCTACTCTGCTCTGCCCCTTGCTAAATAGCTGGTTGCAGCTCTTCACCCTTGTGGAGCCCCCAGACAGAGCCACCCTCAAGTGTCCTTGGGACACTTGAGTCACATCAGCTGTCCCCCTGGACTGAGTGAGGGGAGTGTTCCTGGCATCACTGCGGCTGGGGAGAGGAGTTCTGTCCCTGAAGGAAGGCATCAGTACCTCTGAATACAGCAAGTCCTTAGTCTGACTAATTGCAGCGGCCACGGAGGCCCGCTGTCTGTACATCTCATCTCATTTTATTTTATTTTTTTAATGAGCGGAACATATTTATTGAAGGAAAGAAAGCTCCTGTCCAAGAGAGGGACAGGAGGGGAGTCCTAAGTGGGTATCTCCCTGTACATCTCATTTTAAACATAATTTAAAATTTCATACGTTGCTGACAAAAACACCTAATTAGTTCAAAGGTCTAAGTGTTGGGAAAATAGAATAAATGTACAGCAATACAGATTTTTCTGGGTGTGGTGGCACACGCCTGTAATCCCAGCACTTGGGAGGCTGAGGAACGAGGATCAGTGTGAGTTCGAGACCAGGCTGGGCTACAAAATTGAGCTCAAGGCCAGCCTGAACTACATGGTGAGATCCTATCTCAAAAAGATAAAAATAAATAAATAAATAGCAATACAGATTTTAAAAGAACATTTTGATAAAAATTATCATGACAGATTTTTATATCTCTATTATACTTACTGTCTTTACAAAAAGTTCACTATACTTGTGTCTATTTTAAAAAATTTAAAAATTCTCAGATGAGCTTTTAGCAGAAGAGGTAAATGGCTCATCTCATCAGGTTCGCTTAAAGTCACTACCCATAGGTATCTGTTCAGAGCCAGCCTTTGTGAACCTAGTAGTGCGGTATACAGGGCTTATGCATCAGTCAACAAGGACTGCCTTCCCAATCCCTGGCTGGGGCCGCCAAGCCTGGCCAGGATTTAGGGACCCCTGCCAGGGTTTGCTACTGTACATTTCCATGATGGCTGTGTGAACCCTATAGTATCTCCTTTGTTGGTGGTGGTCCACTGCGTACTATGGAAAGGCTTACCTCAGGCTGGAAGGAGACCATCACTTCCTCCCTGCTGCCCTTGCCCAGGCTGCTGTGTGCCATTTCCAAGACCCAGCATAGGCCGGTCCTCTGAAGGTTTCCTGTTAGATCATTTCTCCACCCTGGTCACCAGGTTAGGGATGAGTCTGTTTCAGCAGCACTTGTGACTCTACACAGGTCCAGAATGCCTTAGATAACAGAGACATTTCTGCTTACCTTTACCTATGACAGTTCTTTCTAAATCTGTATTGGTCACCTGATTATTCAAAAGCAGCTGGGTATGGTGGCACTAGGGAGGCTGAGGCAGTACGATTGGAAATTTCTGACCAGTCTGAGCCTTTGTCTCAGATTTAAAAATAAGTAAATAATGAGGCCAGCAAGATGGCTTAGTGGTCTAAAGCATCTACTTAGAAAAGCTTAGGCAATGGCAGGAACCATGGTTTGATCCCTGGCACAGCATATTGTGCCAGCCCCACACACAGGCTGAGCCGGCCATAATATTAAAAAGAAAAAAAAAAAAAACTAAATAAAGAAAAAAGGCCGGGGCTGCAGTTCAAGGGCAGAATGCCCTGGGGTTCTATCCTCAGCACTGTAGCAAATACCCTGGAAGGTGATCATGGCCCTGAGTCATAGCCCCTCTTTTGTGGTTGAGGATACCACACCTCCAGATGAAAAGCTCCTTGCTTGAGGCCATAAGCTCCTATGAGCCCCAGCAGATGGGCTGGTTCTCCACCTCGCTTTCTATCTCCACTCCCCTTCTCCCTGTACAGTGAGGAGCTCATCCCTGCTTCCTATACTCCTCTTACATTCAGAGCTCAATGTTTTCCATTCTTGAAATTTTTACTGGAATGATTTTTTTAAGATAAGAATTTAGCAAAACACTAAACAAAAGTGAGAGAGGATCAGCACAAGGCCTGTTGTATGAGGAGAGCTTTATTAGGAGTAGCTGAAGGAGCTGCTGAGACACTCATAGGAAGCACAGCCTACGGATGAAAAGTTGTGGTGGCACAGTCTGATGCTATGAGACCTGTTGGTCCGTGTTTCCGTGGTAACACCATGTTCTTCTCCAGCTCTCATCCTGCGTCTTCCCCAGTAAAGTCCTAAAGAAGAAAGGTTTGTTCCAACACTCTCAGTAAGTCCAAGTTTGGGTAGTGCTGACACAACCTTGACGCACCCTCAGCAAGTGGGCTCCCACTTATTCCTGAGCCAGTTGGTGTGGTCAGAGGAGAAGGGGCTGCCAGGTCAGCCCTAGGCCAGGTCAGCCCCTTGCAGTTAGGATGAAGAGGATGCAGTCCTTTCTCCACCCCGTCTCCTGCTCCTTCCACAGGTGCCAAACTGTTCTGACTCAGGAGCATGTCCTTCTCCTGCCCTTCACTCCCTTCTCTGCTGGACTTTCCTGGGCTGGCCCCAGGCATGCCCCTCCCTGAGTTCTCTCTTAGGAGCCCAAGACAGGCTATCTGTCTGTCTGTCCCTCTCTCTAGATTTGGTCAGGACAAAGACTGATACTCACCAGGAAGTCTCTGCTCACAACAAGCCCCAAGTGTTTGATGGTAAGTAACAACACAGTTACCTTTGGGGTCCTGGAAAGCCTTCTTGGCTCAGAGAGCTTGGAACCCAGCAGGTGCCTTGTAGAGCATCTTAAAGATACCCCAGGAGAGTACACAGGCACCAGCCTCCAACTGGCCAAAGCCTAGGTCCCTGCCTTCTGGCCAGGATCAGGGTCTTTGCCACCTGCCTAGATCTCTAAGCCTTAGGTTTTATAGACAGTGATAAGTTGGCAATAAACTCCTATCTTTTAAAGACAACCTTACTCCTGATTCAAAGAAGCAGATTTTAATCCACAAACTTTCCTGAACACAAAGATTTACTTCCTATGCTAGAGCTTCACAGATGACCTGACCATGTCTTTAGGGAAATTTGCTTTGGAAAAAGAATTTAAAAAGGGAAAGAACCACAAAGTTAGGAGCAAGACAATGCATGGCTGCATCCCCCGCTCCCCCCAGTCCCTCCCTTCCGCCTCAGTGAGCAGTCTTGTCTTATCTTGTGGTAAGGAACGTGGCTTCCAGAGACTGCTGGCAGAAAGGGGGATTTACTTTGTCCTGATCAAGTTCAGGTTTTGACTGTTCGCAGGATAGTCCCCCGAAATGCCTCCCAGCTATAAATGCTGGAAGGAAGCTGAAAAATCAGACTGCGGCGGCAAATGTATGCTGAGCATCTGAGAAATGAAAATCAGGCCACTGCATTCATCACCCCTGGGCTGGGTTGCAAACCATCTTCCCTCTCTTTCTGCCCCCTACTTCATTTCGTGGGACTGGTTTCTCTCTTATTGGAGGATTTCCCATGTGTTTGCTAAAGGGAAATCACCACCAAGACATCTGCAGTCTCCAGGCTTTGAAGTATCTGCAGGAAACTCAGCAAAGAGAGGTCCAGAGTCACGTTGGGTTGGGGGTGCGTTGTTTGTTTGGTTTGCTCTAAAAGCAGCTGGTGATGAAGCCCAAGCCCCATGTGCTGGCACCACCGGAAATTAAAGTGCCTTTGTTTTTCTCCTACCTGAGATGAGAGCTTTTTCATTCTTTTTCTTCTAATTCAAAGGAAGGAAAAATAGAAACACACCTAGAGTAAAGTGTTGGAAGTTTTCCTCATTCAAATGAAAGTTGAGATTCTGGTATGCTTTTAAAATATTTGTTTTTAAATTTGTAGTAATTTTAATACATGTAGCATTAATAGTGTGTGTGGGGAGGGTACTGGGAATCGAACCCAGTATGTCCTGAGCTACATTCCCAAGTCCTGTTTGTCTGTCTTATTTTTTTTAAAGTCTCTCCAAATTGCTAAGTTGCTCATCCTGGACTTGAACATGCACCCCTCATACCTCACCTTCCAGAGTCCTGCCATTGCAGGTGTGTACTGCCACACCCAGCTTCATGTAATCTTTCTAGCTAGCTACAGGACTTAGCTGGCTGCCATGTGTTTTGCAGATGAATTGGCTGAAAGGTAAGGGGACTGGCCCAGCATCACTTTGGCTGAGAGTGACAGGCCACAGGTCTCTTCGTCTCAAGGGGACATGTGCGCCAGCTAAGAGATGCTTCTGTGTACTGGGAGAGTGTCCCTGCAGCTTAGTCATTTCCCCTCTGTGTCCTCTTATGTAGTATAGTAATTGCCGCACTCGGGGTGCAGGCCAGTGTTTGTGGTTCCATACAAATTGAAGCAAGAAATTAAGAGATATCTGAAATACAATTAATAACACTCAACAGGCATGGCCTCTGTGCAGAGTTCTCATAAACGACATGAGTTAACTTGTATAATCTCATAGAAGGCTTCTTTATCCAGTGAACTGAAGCGACTTGCTCATGGTGACTTAACTGGCAAGTAATGGGTCGGGACTCAGGTATACACATCCCAGAGCCCCAGCCCTTACTCCTTGCCACTGTCAGAGGACTTACTGAGCTTCAACTAGAAGGACACCAGGCCCTTTTCATGACATAAATCAAATTGTCACTATCCCCATTATATAGATGAAGTGGATATTTTTTGTATCACAGATTGGACTCAGGACCTTGCACTTGCCAGGTAGGCACTTGTCGCGCGCCGCCTCGCCAGCAAGTAGGACGCAACAAACAGCTCTTCCTTCAGCGGTTTATTCAGGACCCTTGTACAATCGCGGTTGTCTTTCTTTCTTCTCCCCCAAGCACCCGCAATCTTTCTTCCTTCTCCCCCGAGCACCCGCGGGCTTCTAACTAAATACTCCCGAGCATCCAATCCCGGTTAGCTACGTGGCACTCAACGGTAGGTCCACATACGCGGAAGCAAGCCAGGGGTTTCAGCCTTGACCATATATGGTAATAAACAACGGGCGGAGAGCACTCACCCCTCGGGGGTGGAAGGCGGAAGCTGGCGCCATCTTTAGGGTACGGCAGTACACGGCTCTCCACAGGCACTTATGCCACCAAGCTATCTCCTCAGCCCCCAGATGAGGAAATAGGGGCTCAGAGTGCTTTGGAACCAAGACCTAAACCAGGCTATCCATCTCTTAAGCTTGCCTTCAAGCCTCTTGCTCCATGTCATACTAAAATGCACCATGTAGCCTGCAATGGAGAAAACTGCCTAGTACTTCACATTGCCAAAGAGTCCACTGGGGACTGAATTCCAGAGCTAGGGTCATCCCAGAACTGAGGGCCCTGGAAAGAGGTGTGCGCGCTTTGGGAGACATAGTCATGGCCGACTACTGGGAAGCGAGGCTGCTAGTTTCCATTTCAGGGCTGCCCCTGCTTCACTGTGATCCCTTTCTCTTCCTTTTTCTTCCTTCTCCTTCAGAAGTGGAGAGATAGTACCACCCACCTTCTTCAGAGGAATTTTGTAAAGATTAATTGGATAATTGCAGAATAGTTCTTTGAGCTGCTAGAAGGAAAAGTGCCATTTCCAAGAACAAAGGAAAATAACAATAATAATTATTATATTTTAAAGTGTTTATGAAAATCTCTGTGGGGGCAATTAACAGGAGACCAGCTTGTACTTGTGGAAAATTCCCAAGCTGATGAGCTGCCCATATCCGATTCCACTAGGCTCAGGAGGGAGAGATGGTGTCAGGAAGGGGAATGCGGGCAGGCAGGGAGTGGTAGAAAGTTTGAGCTGGAGCCACCCTATCTTCTTCACAAAAATGACTTTGCTGCCCTGGGTCAGGCTTGCAGGAGGTGGCACCTGTCATGGCCCAGACTAGTCCACATGAAGCCCTCACTCAGCCCTCTGAGAGCCATACGTTCTCTGGAATCCTCAAAAGAGACCTTACTGTTGGGGCTTCAGTGTTTGTCCTATAATTGATTATTGCCCACTTACCATGTAGACTGAAAATGCCATTCTGCCCCAGCAGGGTGTCACCAAGGACTTCTTTCACATCTGCCTGCTGAGCCAACCTAACTGGTGTATGTGCAGCCGTGGGCCTGGCGCATGGGGAGGCTGTGATGCTGCAGACATTTTAGGTGAGCGCACTCAGGACTGTGCGATCCCTGGGCTGCAACATCTGGTGTGCTCACACAGTGCCCTTCCCTGTTCAGAGGGCTGGGATTTGGCGGGCAAGATGTTCTCTTTTACAATCCAATTGCCTTTGATCTTTGAGACTGGCTTTCCTGCTTAAACACCTGGCCGCCCGAGCCTCCGCAGCCATTCTGAACTGCTGTGGTATGTCTTTGCTTTCCTTCTTTCTATTTTTTTTTTTTTTTCCAGCTTCACTTTTTACACGCAGCTGGCTGTCATGCCACACGCAGCTGCATCCACAGCCTGCTCATCATGCAGGAGCAGGTTTGTTCCTCCTGCCTATTCAGACAGGATAACCTCCTAGGCAAACACTTGGGCACCTTCCCGTCTCTTCCATCTTCATCTTCTGCTCACACCACCCCCCACCAACTCCTGCTCACCAAGTGTGAATGGAGCCTGGCCCCCAACAGCAGAGCTTCTCCAGCCACCATGTGCAGAGAAATTGCCTGGGCATCTGATTAAAATACAGATACTGCTGTTTAGGACCAGGTGGTCTCAGATTCATATCTCCAGCAGCTTTTAGGTGATGCTAAGGTTGATCTCTGAGCTACATGTCAAACAGCAATGTCTTAGGTTACTTTTGGAATAGTCTACATGCTTGCATCTCCTAGTAGGGTTCTATCTCTTCTCATTTCCCTCAAGAAAATTTAATTCCCACAGAATCACTTCTCTATCTCAGGTGACTTTTTCATGTGCAAGTGCTAACCACAGATCAGAAAGCAGCACATGGAGGCAGAAGACTGTTTGTTGTGCAGACTAGGAGGATGGCGCATCTTTGTAATGACCACAATATGAGAATCACGTTTCTAAACTTTGGGCTATTACTGTCTCTCATATATGCCAGCAGTATTCTTTCTTGATAAAAGCTTTATAAGAGATAATGTTGCTGGCAACATGACACAGGTATTGGGTCTTTTCGTGAATTTTCTTCCTCCTACTCTAGAGTTCATGGAGACCCACAGAGTTAGAATCTAAACCTAAGAAAAAAATCACGTCCACTTACACTCAAGGCTAGCCCTCCCCGCTGCCAAACTCAGTCCTGCTGCTGAGACTAGTACAGAATTGAGAAAAACAATTTCCATATACATAGTAAGTTTGATAACATAATTAAAAGGGCAGTCTTCAAGAACAGGCATCTGAACCTTATTTGAAGCAGTGGCATGCCCTCTAGGGAGTCACTTTATGGGCACTTATTATTCTTGGATTGATGCATCCTGGTTAAGACATGAGCTTGTGAGTTGAAGGTTCTTAGATGTGTATCTGATTCTATATCAATCATAGCTTCACCTCTGCTGTTTAACCTAACTTTCCCCACATTAGTAAGGGACACAATTTCAGCTATCACATGATGGGCTTGTACACACCACCTCCATGTGTAGGAGAGCTCTGTGGAGCCACAAATATCATATGGAGACCTGCCGGTGACAGGGCCCTTCAGGCTCCTGAGTATTCATTTTTTCTGGCTGATAAGTTGACTCTGAGAGTAGAGTGGACACCCAGGAAGGAACTAATTCAGCCAGGGCTGTGAGAGGCTTACCCTCAGAACTTGCTGCAGCACCTCTCCTGCCTATATGCTAGGAAAGGTGATTTTTACCTTATCCGTGTATGCCCATAGCCAATGCAAATGCTGAAAATGGAGCACCATTCCATTGTAGTGGGGCCCAGAGGTAGCTCATATGGTGATCCACTGCCTTAACTAC
Organism: Myocastor coypus; assembly: GCA_004027025.1. Taxonomy (NCBI): domain Eukaryota; kingdom Metazoa; phylum Chordata; class Mammalia; order Rodentia; family Myocastoridae; genus Myocastor; species Myocastor coypus. The sequence continues at coordinate 29,844 of PVJA010004896.1, read as the reverse complement.
TGAGCAGCCCTACCTAACACAGCTAGAGAGTGTACACATGAAAATGCCCTTTAGGATTGATTCTAAGCCAGGGGTCTGCATAAGTCATCCACTTCTTTGCCTCACCCTTGCCCTTATCTGTGGAGATTGTTTCTCCACAGTTTGGTGCAGTCCCGAGTAGGGCAGGGGTAAATAGCTGAAGCCTAAACATTTGACCTCCTATCAGGGCTTCTGGTGCTATGACTCATGGTTTCCCGTTGTGTGCGGGAGTTTTCTAGCTACAGGTTGGTGAAGTATTCCAGGACAGGATGTTTACATCCCCTAGAGGAATGGGCACAGAACCAAACAGCCCTTGCTTGGCAACCCCTGCCTGTACTCTGCAGCCCAAGGCGCCCAGCCAAACCAACTTGGGAGAGGAAAACATAGCAAGTGCTGATGTGCTTCCATTTTACATAGAGCATAATGAAAGCTCTTGGGATGGTTTATTTTCCTAAACAAGAGAATACAGTGGACCCCATCCATTATTCAGCGCACTGATGATAACCTTTCCTCTCTTGCTGAAGATGATCTAAAGTGGTATTCACCTGAGGTATGAAGAAGATAGAACACACACATACACACACACACACGTGCACACACGCACACACCACACACACTTCTGCAGCCCTCATGCTGTATCAGTGGAAAAATAAATGGCAGCATAAGGGGATTACAACTAAGAGGGAAAATGTCCTGTCACATTTTCAACTTTCCAAACATAAAAATGAGGGCTGTAATTTTAGGTGATTGACGGGAAAACAACCCCCCTAAAAAAAAGTGAATATATCATGCTTTATGATAACTTCTAAAAACTTCACTTATTTCAGGGGACCATTCTGAAAGTATAGAAAGCAGAAGGCCTAGGTTGTTGGTTCTCAAAATTATTATAAGTGGCCCAGTTAATTTGTATTGTCACAAATGGGTGAATACCCAGCAACACCAACGTTCCCTTTCACCTAAAAAACTATCCAAGTTCTTTCATTCCCGAGAACTGCAGTGAACCAGAATAATGTAAAATTTTGTTCTCCTTTCAGGCAAGTTCAGATAATGTGAAAAAGTTCACTTTTTGTTAAAGGAAGACTTTTTTTTTCAAAGAAGGACTTACTAATTTCCCACATGTTTAGTGATGTTATGTATACTAAAATGACTGTCAACCAAACAAATCAGTCCAAGGAGCTTATTTTAGCACGAGCATCATAACTCAGAATGTTATCAAATATAAACCCATTTCTAAATTGTCCTTTTCTTCCAAGCTGTCTAGGTAGCTCGTTAGCCAAGAGATTCAGTTCATGGAAAAGAGAGACTGCGGAGAGCAGTCTGGAGTTGGCTGTGTGACCCTGCTCTCTGTCTTCGAGAAGATACTGTGTCAAAGAAAAATAAATTGTTAAAAAAAAATTGCAAGCAAAAGCGTTTTCTGATTCTCTTAAATGGTTTTTTTTGGCTACAAGAATGTAAGCATCCCAAAGACATTTTCATGGCTTCAGCTGCTTTCCCAGAAGCTCCTCCATCTTGATGCTTAGACTTTCGGAGTAGAAACGCTGGGCAGCATTTCTAAACTGCGAGGCACAGCAGAGCAGACTTTCGTAGCCACTGGGTTTGGGTGTGGCACTAGCTGTGTGCGAAGCCCAGTGGAGGCTAGCTAGCCTCTGTCATGCAGCTTAGTATTCCACAGTTAAGTGTGAAGGATTTTTGATTGCTTGAGGTTGAAATGAAGCAGCATATTAAGTCAAAGAGCTAGAACAAGCTGGGCGTGGTGCTCACACCTGTAATCCCAGCACTTGGGAGGCTGAGGCGGGAGGATTGGTGGGAGTTCGAGACCAGCCTGGGCTACAAAAGTGAGCTCAAGGTCAGCCTCAACTGCAGAGCAAAACCCTGTCTCAAAAAGACCAAAAGAAAAAAAAAAAAAAAAAGAGCTAGAACAAAGGAATCCTACAGGAAACATTGCCCTCACCCCTAAACAAGCACAGAAACAAAGTCCCAAAACATGTCAAAGTTAAGAAAAGTATACCGAGGAACTTAAGAAACTATCCTCAAACAATACCTAGCCAGATATTTAATGCAGATATCAGCAAGTCTGAGTTGTATTCCTTCATCCTTTAAATACATGTTAACTGACTGTATCATCTAAAGCATCAGCAGCAACTCCCTTCTCCTCCAGAGCTGTTGACACCCCCTCTCCCCGCCCCATTCCCGTGGAACCAGTCACATTTTGCTTCACTGGTCTTTCTAGCATGAAAAAAAAAAAAAAAAAAAAAACCTTAAAAATGATGGTACTAACCCAATGATATAAAATTGAACCTCTAGTCTCATTCTAGAAATTTTTAGATGTGGGTTCCAAAACTCTGCCCTTCTTTCCAAAGGGGGTTCTAATATTTTTTAGGCTTAACTTCACCCTTCTCCACTTACAATATCCTATTCAGGAGTATTCTAAATGATGCTAAGACTTTCCACAACTATGTCTATTTCAAGTCTGTTCTCAGAAGATGGAACTCCACAGAAGGCGGTTCACATGATTTTCAGTCCGAATCTATAAATAATTGGTGTATCCATTTTAGCCCCCAAAACTCCCATCTGGTTCTCTGTTCACACAAGACACTAGGCCGAATGCTTGGAAGGATAGTAATCCTGCCGCGTGTGAGCACCGTAGGATAATTGGGATTAGGATACATGTTCCTCGCTTCTGGGTTTTTGAGGACTGTAACTTGGTCCTTCCCGAGGCGATTTGCACAGGTCAGTAGGCTAGGGTGGGGGAGGTGTCCCTCGTAGGAGGGCATGTATTTCATCTCCCCTGTTGTTTCCTTTTATGTCTCCAGGCATTAAAAGTCTCGTGGCTTAGACATTATGCAATGTGTTAACTATTGTAAAACAAAAAATAATAATATAAAGAAAAAAAAATTCTCATGGCTCAGGTCTGTGAAGGCCTGCCCTTGTCCCACTCCCTTTGCAGATTGATAATTCCTGCCTGTGAGACAGGCAGAAGGACACAGCTTGTTTGGGGAATCCCAGATGGAGTTTGCAGGATGGCTATTAGAAAAGCCATCTCTTTAGAGTGGTAAACTGAGAAATCTAAGGTGGAGCAGCAATGAGGTGGGATGGGAGGAGGCAACCTGGGATGTCACTTCTGCATCTTACGGAGTCATTTGGGAGAGTCAATCTGCACTTTAAGAATTCCTAATGGGTACAGTTAGTTCAGACACTGAGTTGAGTGTGTTGGAGTCTCTGGTGATGTTCTTCTGGTTAAAGGGGTGGTAGGGAGGGAGTACAACAGCAGGCATGCAAACACCTAGTGAACCGAAGATGGGGGGATGTGGGCCCCAGGCACACCCTGCTGATACAGGGAGGACAGTGAAAGGAGCACAGCCTCAGTACAGGGACACTGTGGGAGTCAGCCTGTAACAGGGAAGAGGACAGCCCAGCAAAGGTGAGTGCAGGAGCACAGCAGAGGGGTGGGGCAGGGCAGCAGGCAGGACAGGGGACATGTGATAGCAGTGGAAAGCAAGTAAACAAAACCCACTGTGGCTTATTAGGGTTGTTTAATTTGAAATTGTGATCCCTACAATTATTGAAAATGGAGCAGTTAAAAAGAAAAACATTGCCATTGTGACAGGGCAGGAAGAAGCTGAGAAGTATTTGACATTCAAATGCCTTGTTTTAAACTGCCTTTGTTCCAAAGTTCTTTTGCATCTGGTTAAATGCATATTAATTTCTCTGCCTTCATAATGTATCGTGATGTGTTCTGTATCTTCCTTACAAAGAGAAAAGCAAGTGTCTGTGCACTGGGGACTGTGGGATGTCCTCTTGCCTTGCACCAACCCCTGGGACCTCTCCTGTCCATCCAAAAGGAGGGATGAGACATTTGGTGGGGCACTCGGAAAAGGGCTGGAGTGTCGACAGAAAGGCTTCTCCATGTGGGAGTTAATCACTGTGCCAGCTATTAGCCTGAGTTGTCACTTAAGAAAAGGGGACACTTACTTTTGTAAGAGCCTGCCAAGTACTCCAGAGCCTCCGTGTCTCCCCCTCTTGAGTGCCTTTCACTTGCCCCGGACCCTCCACACAGATCTGGAAGGAAAAAATCATCTTTCCCTGTGTGTTCCTGAGGGTGACTTGTGGCACAGCCGCAGAACTGGCAAGTTTGGGTGATGCAATTAAATTCAGGCCCCTTTGCAATGCACGTTGACTTTGTGGGTGGAAAGAAACCTGGAGGAGAGAGAGGAAATAAGCTTTAAGCCTCCAGAAATTGGCAGGCAGACTTCCGGAAGGAGGCTTCTCCAAGGAGTCTTCTAGACTCCTAGAATTAAGCCTGAGCCTGAAATACATTTGCAAATGGTGGGGCTGAAAAGTGGGGCTGGTTTTCCTCCTGTCATGCTGCTATGGGCCGGGAGAGCTTTGCAGGCTTTTTTTTTTTTTTTTTTTTTTTTTGAGATGTGGAGGGAGAAACTGATGAATGATGAGAACTAAGAGCTGAAAATTCTGGGTCACAAATCGCTGCCTGAGAGCAGGCTTCCCCTGAGATTCTCTTCCCAGAGACATCACAGCATTCACAAAGAACAGTACTTCTGAAATGCTGGATTGTGCAGTGATTGAATGGGAACATAAACGCTTTTTCAAAAATTCATCAGTTGCCCTTAAGGTTTGTGTGGCTGTTCAGATACATCTGTAGCATTTTGCCTTTGGTAGGCCGTGTGAAAACACTGTATTTACAGACCACTGGTGTGACATATTTATCTGATGTGATTAATTAAAGATGATTTTTCATCCCATATATTTCTTTAAAACGTGGGTGAGAAAGCCAGATTTTCTATCCATAAATGGTAGTTATAAACTACCATAAGATGGCACTGTAACATAAATTATAGGGAGAAGTGACTCTGGCTTAAGGCCTGGAAGAACAAACAGTACATCCCAGATTACAGGTGAGCACACAGGCCTTGTGCTTCCACGACAGTGCGCGAACAACGAAACACAATTGGAGTGTCTTGTATTCCCATTGGGCTTGAATCAGTCCAGCATTTTTCAAAGAGAATGCATTTACATATATCTCAGAGGAAAAGATTTCTACAATAATAAGAAAAATCCAATCAGACCACAGGCACAGGCACACCCTGCCCACCCCCGCCCCCCCCCCCCCAAAAAAAGAAAAGAAACGATGTTTTTCTCTATGATTGGTTCTGCTCAGGGTATAATGTCACGAATATGGGGAAGACCGTGCAGAAGTTCTTTACTGTCCTCTGCCTCTTTCTTTTGCCTGGTTTCAGAAGGAGAATGCAAATAGTCTCAGCGAAATCACCAGCCCTACAAGGCCTGGCTGTGGAATCTGAATGCTGGTGCCAGCCCATTTGTCCCCTCGTTTGTCACAGAGTGAGCATTGCTTTTTACAGATGGGCATCAGGGAATAAGAAATATTCTGGGATATTGATGCAGCGAGGCTCGATTGTTTTTTTTTTTTTTGGTGCCCGTGCCCTGTTTGCAAAACACTCAGCTCATGCTATCCCTACCAATGTGATCCTGAATTAGTGGCAATTCCTTGGAGATTAAAAGAGGAAAAAGGAAAGAAAAACCTCATTCAGATTCCTTTGTAGGGGCTTCTTAGCTTCAGGTGCAGTTGAAAATTATAGCCCTGCCAGCATGTTGTCTGCCTCATAGAAAAGCTTTTTTAAAAAGCATCAGTTTCTTAAAGATCTTGGGCTATTGTGATACCAAGCAGCACTCTCCTTGACTTGGCATAAAACAAGGCATGTGCTTTTCTCTGCTTACCAAGCAGGTATCCCACCATATTTAGTACCACAGACTCAGGGGAGAAGTACAGTGTGCTGCTGGGCCAAGTGTGAGATGGTTTTCCGAAATGTTATGTGTCCTGCAAACCACCTGACTCCTTGACTAGGGGAGGTTGCTGGGGAGCCAGGCTTTATGCAGTAGCTCCTTATTGCAATGATTTTCCTCTCCTCCATCCTAGAAACAGAGATAGAGAGGGCATAGAGCAGCTGACAGTGCCAGGCAGAGACCAATCAGAAGTGTGTCCAGGATGGGGCAGTGTAGAAAATCTGAGCGTGCTGATGTGTCCAGAGAAACCCATGGAGCCTGACTCCAGGCTGACAAAACAGGTGGGCCAGCTCTTCAGGAAGTTCAACCTCAATTTTAGAGAAGACAAGCCTCTCTGGTTTCTCTGACCAGATGCACGTTGGAGAGATGGCAGAACAGGAGTGGAGTAAGGGCCAACCTGACTCTAATAAGTAGACCTAAGAATGTTGGTCACCTCTCTCTTCTCATAAAATCACGAGTGGCACAGGATAGTGGCTTCTCCGTGCATGAAGAATATGAAGAGGTTTGTCTGAGGACAGGAAAAAGAGAAACAACTTGCTTCTTAATAAACTTGTGTCTTCTGCTTTCCGCTGGCAAAAATCTGTTGTGAAATCACAGGCAGGCTTTGTTCCTCCAACTACTTGCTTATTTCAGAAGGCTGGGTTACTCCTCGCCCACTACTCCTTGTTGTCTTCATAAGTGCTACCAAGAAAATAATGTTTTAGATTTCTTGTCTCCCCACAGAGTGCTTTTGTCTTTTCCTCAAATGGAGACACATATCTTTTTTCAAAAGTACATGAAAGTTAATGTCTAAGGATCTTAATCTCTTACCCAAACCTTGGGGCCAGATCTTAGAATTTGGGGGGTTTTGGCAAAGCACTGTGGTATGCACCTTGCATGCCATGTACCCTGGAACTGAGGCATTGCTGCTTCTACAGTGAGTCGTGTGAACAGTCGCGCCGCGTGGGATCTGTAGACTCCAGGAGAAGCGCCACACTGACTCAGGCTTGCCGACGTAAAGCTAGTTTTCAATACTAAGACATTGTGCCTTAGGGCCTATGTATTTCAAAATGATAAATAAGGGAATGCAGATCTATACTTATGTTGTATACATATGTTTATACTTTGGCGAAATCATAATGTAGAAGTTCTATCAAATTCTATGGATTATTACATTTTAGAAATGAGTGTCTTTGAATCTGGCTGTAATCATAAGCTCTTACATATGCATTGCTTTTTTTCCTTTTCCTTTTCACTTACTAATGAGACCTTCCAGCCCAGGGGTTGTGAAATCATGTTGTATTAAAGTAGCTGAGGGAACAATATCAATGGGACCAGCTGGGGGTAAAGAATCAGGAAATGAAAAGGGCCTGGAACCTGGAGAGTTCCTGTGCCACCCAAAGGTGCCACCCTAAGGAAGGAGCCACCACCCAGCACTTCCTGTGTGTTGCCACCAAGTAACAGAGAGGACCTCACACCATACCCATTTATCAAAATAAAGCAGATATATATATTTCAGTGTTTAAAAATCCCATTTAGGACCAGCCTGATAGCTCAGCAGACTAAAGTGCCTCCTTAGGCAGAGTGCAGTGGCCAGGGTTCAATACCTGGTGTGCACGGGGACAGCAATTAAGACTGGGCATGGCTGTGCATGCCTATAATCCCAGCTCTTGGGAGGCTGAACACAGGAGAATCACTACAAGTCCAATCTGTGTAGTGAGACACTGTAGACCCTGTATTTACTTAAATATATAAAAAATTTAAAAATTAAAATCCCATATAAAACATACTACTTGTGATCTGTTCAGTAGTTACTCAAAGCTACATGGTTGTTTTTGTTTGTTTGTTTGTGTATGTATCCAAAGAAAAACATACAAGAAAAATACCCATCTGTGTACCTCAGCTACACCCAAGCAGCTTTGACCTTATTGCTAGTCATTTTTATCATTTCCATCCTGGATCTTATGGTGCTGGTCTCAGCCTGGGCACCACGGCCGGGTGTTTCAGCTGTGCCTTGGATGCAGTAATGTGCCCTGTTCCACCCAGACCTTGCAGGGTGCCTGTTGTTCTGTTCCTTCCTGGTAATATCTGAAGTCCCAGTGTGCCCTCGTGTGTCACCTGGACCTCTCTCTAAAGAGGCACAACTAATTATGTCTTCTCTGCTTCACCTTTACTCTTTCCTAACAGAAGTAAATCAAACTGCTAGTTACATACCCAAAGGACTCTTCCTGCCTTCTTGAATTAGCTAGCATCCTTTGCACTACTGCTTCCCTGGTGTCCATGTCACTTGTGCTCTCTCTCTCCATTTGCCTCCTGAGAGATTCTGGCCTCAGCTTTCTTCCTCCTAGCCCTCCTCTTCTGTGATTTCTCTCAAATCTATCCTGGCCATTCTGCACTCTAGATTTTCCTGGATGTCTTTTGTTTTCAGAGATAAGGCCCCAACTTCTAGCTGGATATTTCATGGCCTCCGCAAAATCAGCTTCTCCAAATGAGAACCTTGTCTGTTATCCACACTAGGTCTTCTCTCTACTTCCTTCTTTCTGTAATAAACCAAAGCCTGATACCTGTGAGCTGACATTCCTCTTGTCCCTCCTGTCACAGGTAAAGAGAGTCCATCACCCCTCATGGTTCTTTTATCCCCAGTGACAGTGCTCTCTCATTCTTGTTCCTACTGTCCCCTTTTTCAGGATCCCATCCCTCTGGTCCATCCCATACAGTGAGAGATTAGAGAGCCTAAAAGCCATCAAGGACAATGTTGTTTACATGGTTGTCCTATAGTTCCTCATTACCTTTCAAATTAAAGTGATCTTATTACCAAGCTTTTAAGGCTATCAATTATCCTAACCTATCATATTTTCAATGTTAATGACCATAATATCCCATTTGTACATGGTGTAGGCTAGATAACTGGACTACTTGTCAAAACCATCTCCTATCTTCTGGAAACAATATGTTCTTCCTTGTTATCTTCACCAAAAGCTCACTTGAATGCCCAGAGGCTAAGATGCAGTTGCTAAAGTTTGAACAATTCATGAAGAGTGACATGCAGTGTAGATACCTTAAATCATCTCCATTTGGACTTCCTAGAATATGCTATGTCTTCTATGTGCTTCCAATGATAAAATGGAAGAGGCAGAGTTCATGGCCTTAAAATATAGTTAAACCCTTCTTATTACATTAATTATTTCCTGAGCAAACACTAAAATACTGTTTGATTTGGTTAAGTAAAAATACCTTGTGTGGCTGAAAGTCACCAATTGATAATGGATTGTGACATACGCCAAGCCACGGTAGTGGGAAACATCAAGGTTTAATTTTCCACTAATAGTGGCCATCAGCAGTGTTTAATAGGGCCATGATAACTTAAAAATTGTTTTAAAAATTGGACACATTACTGAAATATAGTTCTACATCAAACATATGGTTCATTCAAAAACCTCAGGGCAAGTGAAATTATTTTGCCTACTAGAAAAGATTTCTGGTTTTCAGTTTTGCAATGGAATTTGTTTAAAAATGCTATTGGTACATCACCAGGGACATGTTAGCTTTCTTCATTGACTATCATTAGAAATAAAATCCCATGTTTTGCCAACATTCAGAAGCAAGAATTTTAGCTTTTAATTTTGTCTGTAAGTATTTTCATGATACAATAGCAATAAAAAAATATGATCCTTTCCTATTATTATTGGAGGTAGGTAGATACCCACGTATCCCAATAAATTAATATCTAGAGGTATATGATAACTCAGAATGGCATTGCATTAAGAAGATACTTTGTAGAATCTAGTCTGAATGTAGTTTCCACTATTTAAAAAAGAAAAGTATAGAGAAACTGGTTCTGTCCTCTGTTGTAGGAAGGAAGTTTCAAACTGAATGATGACATTTTGGAGAGGAGCTAAGCTATGCTTCCACTCTTAAAAATTGAGTTGGATTAGGCCTTATAAATTAAATAGGTAATTTCTTTTAAGTAGTCAGATATAGCCTAGTTTCAAAGTTCAATTTCTGGATAATTGGAAATTCTGACATGCCTTTCAGAAAGTGTTTGTTTTGTTCCACCATTATTAACTTCAAATGTAAATACTTTACTATCCATCAACACAGTGAGTGTGGAGTAGGAAGGTGTGATGGATGGGAGGAAACATGATTATGGGAACAGGCTTCACTGCCCAGCGAAACGTGGAAAGTGGGGTCTGTGAAGACCTTTCTAGAGGCTGGCGAGATAGCTCAGTGGACTAAAGTGCCTGCTTAGGCAAGCTTAGGCAAGCTCAGGGACTACAGTTCAATCCCCAGCACCAGGTGCCATGCCAGCCCTGCCCCAAGGGCAGGCTCAGCTGCCCAGAGTCTGGGTGTAGAGGGGCACACCTATAATCCCTGCACTGGGGAAGCTTAAAGAAGGAAGATTGCTGTAAGTCCAAGCTGCGTCGTGAGACTCTGCAACAAATAAATACATTTTAAAAACTTATCTATATTAAATCTCTCTACTTTCAGTTTTAAAACCTCCATTTATGTTTCAGTAGCTGAATCAATTTGACTTGAAAGCTGTGGATTAAGAATCTGTGCTTAGAGCCAGCCATGGTGGCACATACCTGAAATCTCAGCAATTAGAAGGCTGAGGCAGGAGGATCACTCCATGATCAAGGCCAGCCTGGGCTACATACTGAGTTCAAGGCTAGTCTGAAGTACATGGTGAGATCCTGTCTGAAAAAAAAAAAAGAACCTATAGTTAATTACAGAGGCAAGGAGGGGGTAGATGTCAAGAGAATACTTGCCTAATGTCCACAAGGCCCTAGTTTCATACTCCAATACTGAAGAATAAAAAAGAAAGAATTCTATGTCTGTCATCCCAGAACTCTGGCAGGCTGAGGAAGGGGAATTGGAAGTTCAAGTTCAGCCTGGGAAATTTAGTGGGGTAGAAAATAACTGGAAATACAGTTTAATAGGAGGGTCATTTGTATAGTCCTCAGTGTTCAGAGACAGTCAGAGACAGAGACACAGAGGGGCAGAGAGACAGGGAGGAGAGAGAGAGACAGATGGGGGAGAGAGAGAGAGAGACAGAGAGAGAGAGAGAGAGAGAGAGAGAGAGAGAGAAATGAACATATAATATACAACTGAGACAGAGTCTTTCCTTACCAAGTATAGATCCTCCAATTTGTAGCTGGTAGCTAGAAATGCTGATTCCCATGTTATCAGCCAGAGATAAAGCCCCCTATCTCTACACTTGAATTAAGCATTAGTTTTGCCAGAGGATTGCTGCCCATTTGGGACCAGCCACTCCTAAATACTTGGGTGCAACTGAGATTATCAAGATCTGATGCTTAAAAATTATTCTGTGTAAAACACATTTGTAGGCTCATGATGCACTGCTGTCAGAATCTCATCATAGTAGCCATAACTTTACCTCCTTGCATGGCCACATTTTTCTTCAGATGCCACCAGAGTAATTTGAATAGAAAATGGCAATTCTGAAGCACCCTTTGAATGCCTCGTTTTAGACAGAACTTCTTCTCCTGTTTTTCAGGCTGATGGATCCTCACTGTGACATGCCACATCTGGTCATGTCACTCCCACTCTGTTTATGTACTGCAGCATGGTGTCAGGTGTGGCTGGGCTTTGGCACAGTCAGTATCTAAAAGAGACCTCAAGTCAGGCATTATTTCTGTCAACTGCAAAAGAAGCACTAGTATATTTTCAAATTTGTTCAGACTTTCATTTTCAGAAAAAAAGGAACTATTTATTTTAAAGGCCTATACTATTTATAATTCTTATTCAAAAAATGGCTCTTCCCACAAACAGGAGGGCAAAGGATTGAATTACTGCATGGAGCAGACATTGGTTGGGGCATGGCTCTATGCACTGTACTGTGTCTGGTACCATGTGCATTTTGGGGACAGCACAGGAGCAAGAGAAGCAGAAGCCAGACATTCCCTCGAGCAACGGGAACTGTATGTACACGCTGCACACGCTGATGCCTCCCACCTCGTCCCCTCCAGTCCATAGCTCCAGAATCTGAGGTGCTAAGTGCCTTTTATAACTTCCCATGGATATGTGGTAGGTATCAGAAGCTTACATGGCCAGCAGAGGCAGGTGGCAAACAGAAACTACCAGGGGCCCAAGGGAGAAGTGGACAACGGGGTGCCAGTGTTCAGTGGACACAAGACCTGTCTGTAGGAAAATGACGTGGTGATGGTCACAGCACTGAGTGCACTTAGCCCCGCTCTTTTGCACCTTTCACCATGGTTTAAATGGTCAGTTTTATGTTATATATGAGACATGATAAACATACAGCGAATGTGTAAATAAAAATGAACTTTATTACACAGAAGATACTTGGTCCTTAGTCTCCCTATAAATCTCCTCCCTCCCCTGGGAACTTACTCCATCCTTCTAGCTACTTCTTGAAGAACTTCTGGAAGTCATCTTTTAGGGGTGTTTTTCTCAATGTCTGAATCGATTTTAAGCATTTGTGGCAATTTGTGCCAGATAGACCATCCTGATGGGTCCTTACCTCATGGCTCTGGCACTATGCTACCTCGTTCTTACCCAGAGTCAAAATGACCATGCAGACTAAGTAGGTTGAAGCAGTTCAGGGCCCTGGGGCCCTCACAGCAGTGTCACTGAAAATATCATGATCAAAGGTTTTCAGAATGCTTTAGAAAGTGGCAAAGATGATGGGACCAATGTGTGTGAAGCAAGGGGAAATATTTTTATGAGGATTAATAGTTGTATTCTTACTATAGTTAAAAATTATATATTCACCATGTTGTTGATCATGCCTCATAAATTTTACCACAGTTTTACAAAGTAGATGTCCAAGTGTATATACTCGTGACCCCAGCTCTAGCCTTCCTATCATCATCCATATTTCAGTGAATGGCATCTTTGCTCATCTTTAGGCTTAAATTAAAATCTTGACATTCTCATCATCCTTGATTCTTTCCTTTTTTGGTGTCCAACTTCCAATTCTAAACCTGTGGGACCTTCAGAAGGTATTCAGCATTCAAGACTTTAGGTCTCCACCTCAGCCCCTGGGGCTGCATCTTCTCTTCCTGGACTGCTGTACCCTTGTGCTAGTCCCCTGATAGCCTCACTTCAGGCTACCTTCTGTACTTCTTTTCTGTCCCCATTCCTTCCTTCATTCTATTCCAACTACACTGGCTCCCACAGTGTTCCCAGAGCATGCCAAACACACGCCAGCCTCAGGTCCTCTAAACAAGCTACCCCCATTGTCTAGGAGCCTTGTTCCCTGCTAGCACCAGTGTCAGCTCAGGCACCACCTATCCAAGAGTCCTGGCCACCTGCTTACCTCAGCATCACCCCTTGTACCATGCTCCCACTTTGTCCTCATTATTTATATGTGTGTTTATGTGCTGTTTTCTCATCTGCTTAGGATATAAATTGCATGAGGGCAGGAATTTTTTTCTGCATCTATCAGTTGTCTTCTACCCAGTGGCCTGGGGAAACTGGGTAGGTTTTCAATAAATAGTGCATAATGTGCAAAGCCCATAGCTATTACCTCCTAAATATCTTTCATAGTACATTAATTGGTATGATTGTAAAGAATTATCTAATAGATTCTCATTTGAGAATGAATTGTTTTCCCATTCTTACATTAAAACATTTCATTTCTGAGCAAATTAACATTGGGACATTAAGGACAAAGAATAACCAATTGGTAAACTTTAGGTAACTTGATTAGGATTTGTAAAAAAAAAAAGGAGCAATTTAGGGTAGGTAAATGCATTCCAAAAAATGTTGGCTGAGTTAATGTCCCCTTTTCACTAGGAGAGTTGGATGTGCAACTCAACTTGCTTAACAACAAAAGGGAACTTTTGGCTTTCTTTGTTTCCATGAGGTCCAAGCAATAGTCTTCAGGCATGCCTATATTGGAGACTCAAGCAGTACAATGAGTTTTCATTCTCCTCCTCCTTTCTCAGCAGCTCTGTTACCCCCAGTGTTAGCTTTATTTGCAGGTAGCTTTAGGGTGTGTCTGTTTACAGTTGGAAATTCCAAGGGAAGGGGAACCTCATTTATCATTGGCCTAGAAAAATTCCCAGATCTTGAGTTACATGAAAACATTTGAGTGACAAATATGAATGAAAAGCTATAGCTGAAGGACCCACAAGGCAGATCTGTTTGGTACACCTGAATCAAATGCCCCTCTGGCATAAAAAGAAGAATTAAGGTCAGCCTTCCTCAGCCATATGAACCAACCACCAGGAGAAGTTTAGCCAAAGGAAAATCAAAAGATGAAATGGAAGTGAAGGGCAGACATCCTCAATCCACAGTACCAAGAAAGGGGCTATTGGGCTGTGGATGTCATGCACTGCTCTTTAGCTTAATCATTCATTACTGGTCTTGATGAATGGCAGTGAGCTTTTAGTTGGGTGTGAATGGACTCTTATGGGGCATGGAACAGGAGAGAGCTGTCCTTAGGACAGAGAGTTTGCAAAAGTGTGACAGGCCATGTACATGACAGGCATATGCGTGATAGATTGTGTGCGTGACAGACCATGATGGCTGGAGCTTTGGGGTACTTGGAGCATGGAAGCAAGGGAAACATGAAGGTTCAGCCAATTCTGAGAGCCCACATTTACTCAGAAGCAATTTCCTTTAAATACTCAATATTTTGTATAATGGGAAAAAGGCATTGAATTGTGTAGTGCACAGTGACTTCTTGGCCTGCCATGCTTATGCCTTGAGCTACTTAAGCTCACAGTGAACTCAGCCTCTGTTCACTACTTCTCTGTCTTTTTATGTAAGACCTCATACCTGGATTTCTCAGCCCAATGAGCTGAGCCACTGGGTCTCTTAGGGCTGTGTGGTATAATGATAAGAGCCCTTGCTCTGAACTCAGAAAGACATGATTTTCACTCCTAATTAAGCTACTGACAATGTTTGTATGCCTGAATAAATTAGTTAACCTCTGTGAGCCTTAGTTTTCCCATCTGCAAAGTGGGTACAATAGTGTCTATCTTACTCTGTTATCATGACTAAAAAGGAACATCTATGGCTGTAGTGGAAATTGTATGGCAGCATGCCATCTCAGGCTGTTTGAGTCACTGAAAACTCTGAAGGGTTTGCCATCACTGATCTAAGGAAAGGATGTCAGACTCTCAAATTCTTAGAAGCACTCACTTAATAATGTGTCTTAACTTGGGTCAACCTCAGTTGACCCAAGAAAAAGGGGGACCTCTGGGCCTAGGAAGTATTGAAGCAAAGTCCAGGACAGAAGCAGCATGGGGACGAGGCCACATCAGCTCTAGAAGACCTGTGTACCTTTTACATTCCATTCATATACCAGAATTGCTCCTGATTCGTCTAGGTTAAGCACATGTGACCCCAGTGCATCACACCTGGTATGCTATGCTCATGTGGTTGCCCTTCAAATATTTGTTATATTCCTGTATTGGGCCCTGTGCTAGGAATTGGGGTAAAACAAAACAGTGCCTGCCCTCACCACCCCCCACAAAGCACTGAATTAGATAGGAACTTTTTGTCCCAGAGAGTTAGTTAGACCTTTGTTCCATCAGAGCAGCATGCAAAGGGGAAGGAGGTACTCCTAAGGGAAATGAGCCACTATTAGAAGGAGGATGGTTTGTGGCAAGAAAAGCAACAGTTGTTTTGCTACACCTACTTAGTGTGTTCCCTCATCTTCCTCAGGCGTAGTTCTCTCATCTGTAAAGTGGGGATAATAATGATACCTAGTGATAGGATCATTTTGGAGCAAATGAGTTACAACACACAAGATGCTTAGAGCAGGGTACAGACCTCGTGGTGTGTCACATAAATGTTAGCTGTCATCTGCATCGTGCCCAGCTCCTGGTCTGCTCTTCCTGCCCTCACATCTTGTTTTCATAATGGAGCCTGAGAAGTGGAAGGCTGTTGGCCATGCCACAACCCTACCCACCCCCTCCAGTAACAAGATGTTTTGAGAGGTAATAAAATAGAGGGAAAAATTTGGCAACTTCCCCTTCTGCAATCACCAAGTGGTGCCTTCTCAGGTTTCCTCTTGGACTGAAGATCTGCAGCCTGTAAGTGTTAATTTAAAATGAATTCTCTAAGTGGCAGCTTATACCAGGCCTCAGGCTGTAGAGACAGAATTCTCCTCTGCAGAAGGTTCCCGGCTATGGCTTTGGTCCAGCCTTAATCCTGCACATCCTCATAATACAAAACTGACTGAAGTGATTGAAATGTAAGTTTTTGTTGAGCTGAGATGCTAAAATCAGGATTGGGAGCATATGGATTGCTCCATATTTGTTTTCTGCATATCTGATGTTAGCAATTTAGAACATCACTGGGACGCTCCCTAGAGAATTTCAGTTCTGTAAATGAAACAATTATTTTGGCAGTTTGGGAAAGATATATTCATAACTTTCATGGTATTTAAAGGGGAAATGCACCTTCCCCGAGTTTCCTTTTCCCTTGCCAGATACAAAGAATGAAATGAGAGTGTCAGGGGAATAGATGGCATAAATAGAAAATCAACAGTCAATGCATGGAGTTCACAATGGAATTTCTAGGACTGACAGCGAGACAGGAAGTAAAAGTGTTTCTCTAAATCTGGTCACAGAGAAGTTTCAGAGAGTGCCTCACTCCAGGCACACTATCCATCCCTTCAGTCTTCAGTAATCTAATGATTAAGTCTGAGGAGCTGCAGTTAGAAGACAAAGGCAGAGAAGCAATATAGCTGCCTGGACATCACTCTGGATGAGGTGGGCAGGAAGGATGTCAGTGAGAGCTGAGGCAGGAGCCCAGAAAACTTGTACCACAGCGGCATATTCAGCTCTGCTACTTTCTCATAGAAACATCAGCTTGTAAGAACATATGTAGAGGAGAGTGGCTTAGATATTTGTCATGATTTAAAATAAGTGTTTTGTTTCTGTGGGAAGCTTTGTCAATAATTGTGGGATCCCCTTTTCCCTCTTTTGTGGCATGTGGCAGGCTTCCAAGGAGACTTTTCTAATCTTACATTAATTCCACAGAATTCACGTACCCCACTGGCTTCATGAGCCTACCCGTGACAGGATTCCCAGGGCCCTCTGTCATGGCTGGTAACTCTACTGAGCATGGGAGTAGAGCCTAGAAAGCTGTTGTTGCTAGCTTAAAAGACCCTCCCAGTCTTCCTGCACATCTTCTCTTTCCTATGTAACATTGCATTCTGGAATAGACTGTCTTGGGGATTTGCAGTGAGGCTGTGGGCAGGCTTTTAGTCACTGTTGTTCAAGACAGCTTCCGGCTGTTCTTTATGGTGATAGATTTCATCTATCCTCTTCCCTGCCCCTAAGGCATACAACATATGCTTACTCTGTGCTTGTGGATACCTAAAGCGTTACATCATGAGTGGAAATGGAGGTAGTGGAGGGTCTCTTTGCATTGGTGTGGCACAGTCTTCTAGTGATGCCTCACTAGGGCTTGGTTGAGCGCTGAGTTCTAAGAGCCCACCACCCAAGGAGGAATTCACAATTGGCCTAACTTCGTTCCCTGTTCATGTCTACCACAGAGTGGTTGGTGTGCTGTGAAATGCAGATGATATATGGGGTGGCAGCACATGTGCACGTGTAGCAGTACACACGCTGGGATCACACACTCAGAATTTCTTTTCTGAGAAGGATGGGAGGTCAAAAAACCTGAGAGATCTCTTGTTTAGCTGTAGTTTGAAAAGCTTTATCAAAGAAAACATACAGCTTTATGTATTTGATAAATCTTCTGTATGATCCTTATCCTATCCTAGGCACTGTTCTATGTGCCCTCCACATGTCTGTGTATTTACAAAGTCTCCAGAACCATCCCATTATCATAGGTTCTGTCTGTACATATCTCATTTGTGGAAACTGAGGCAGCAAGGGGTTGAGTAACTCACCCAAGGTCACCCAGCCAGAAAGTGGAAGTCACACCATTCCTTCCTTCTTTTCCTAAGGACTCTTCCATCTTTCTTTAAGTGTCTGAGCTCCCCAGAGAACACAGTTTGCAAACCAACAGTCTAACCTCGTTTCATGAGTGTTAACTTCACCTGGCAAAGGTGCAATAGGGTGTGCTTCACCCTTGGCGTGGGGACATGTTGCTTGCGATTCAGGAATCTTTCTGCCACCCCAAAGAAGATATGGAGGGGAAGGGTTAAGTAAATCTTCATGTATCTCCCCCGCTTGCAAAAAATCACTTCCTCCATTTTTAAAACATGTTCAGGATAAGTGGGTCTCTGTTACCAAGTTATAGTTGTTCCCTTATTTATACTCGTTGTCTTTCATGTTTTACTTTCTATTTCTTTTTGTCAATTACTTGATTTCACAAGTTTCTGTTTTGAGATGATTTCAACCAGTAAAATACAGAAGACAACAGGTTGGGCTGTAATGAGGCAGTTGTCCACCCGGGCCCAAGTGGCCGTTTGCAGCTACTCACACTCATGGCAGGCCCCAATTGCCCGTGTGGAAGTACAGGGGATGCCTGGACCTGTGGGAGCTGCGTGCACACTGTGACAGCCCACTTACAAAAATTATTTGTGATTTGCGCTCTGCTATCAATCGAGATTGAGAGTATTGATCCAAACTGATTGCTGAGGACCAAAATAAAGTGAAAGGGTAATTGACTGCCATGTCCCCCATCGATCGAGTGCCACAGTTCATCGCCACTGAAATTATTTTCAAGTACTTTGGTTTATCATTCCTAATAAATATAGAAATTGAGTAATCAAAATGACTTACATTCACATCGAACCAAATGCTTTTAAGGAAGTGTCTGCGTTTAAGTGAGTCCGAATTCTACACTGGTTTTCCAATCAAGCCCGCAGGGTCCCTTCTGACAGCTCCAGTGGAAGCTTGGCCTAGAAAGGAAAACAGCACCATCATCTCTGAAGCAGGAACCCCAGGCTGCTGCCCTTCTCCAGCGACAGTGTAGGAACTATGGCCCATGGGATAAAAGGCAGAGCCTTCCTAAATTGTCATACTGTCCATCTGCCCCATAAAACAAACACATTTTCCTCAAAGCAGTAGAACTTCTTACTTATTTCACTTCCCCGACACTGACCGTAAGTCATAAGACCATAGGACCATAACCCTTGTCTTCAGGCTTATTGCAGTATTCACAGTAGGGAAGGGTCTACAGTGTGTTCAAGGTCTCACTACTAGATCAGACTCATTGTAATCTGCCTGTTTGCCACCTCCCAAGATCTGGGTTTACAGGTGCACACCACCACACTCAGTCTCAATTGCCATCTCAGTGTGCCCCAGGGGCAAGGGCAGGACTGGCACAGCAGGCCTAGGGATTGAACTCTGGCCCCTGTGCCTGTTTGCAGGTGCTTTAATCCACTGAGCTATTTGTCAGGCCCTACTCATACAGATTGTATGGTTTGTGGCCTTTCAGTACCTTAAAGTCTTAAAATATACCTTTGTTTTGTTTTTTACATAATTTTAAAGGAAGACCTAGCATCCTAGGAACAGGTAGCTACAGTGTAGGCCTGAGGTGCCACAGTTTACAGGGGAGCTGAAATTTCGTAGTGTAGCTCTATCTGTCCAGTGGAAACACAGCCATAGATGTTTCTCCAGAATACCATGATCCCCAAATCTCAGGAAGTTAAAAACTACAGGGCTTGTGCAGAAAGTGAATTGGGGTCACAATACAGAAGCACTGTCAGGGTCACATTAAAAAAAGATAGGAAGCTGGTAAGTGCCTGTAGTCCTAGAACTCTGAGAAATGGAGGCAGGAGGGTTTGGCAAGACCTAATCTCCAAAAAGTAAAATAGAGTAAGCTGATGATGTAGCTCAGGGCAAAGATTTTAGGTTCAACCCCTTACTTCAAAAAGAGAAGGAAGAAAGGAATCAGTAAAACTAGTTTCACACAGGTTAAGTGGCTAAGAAGTACTTAACAGTGTAGACTAAGTAGCAGTAGCACTTTATTTTAGAAAACACCTGCTTTTGTTTGCAGAAGCATCCTTAGAAAGGATGCTGCCCATGTGTGTGAGGTGGCAGAAGGAGGTTATTTGGAGCAGGGCAGGAGCTGGAGATGGCAGATGTAGTGTGGTACAGGACAAATGGGAACTGGTGGATGCTTGCAGGGGTGTGTGTGTGTGTGTGTGTGTGTGTGTGTGTGTGTGTGTGTGATGGAGAGTTGTTTGTTCTCACAGGGCTCCATCTTGCTGAGTGCAGTCACTCTGTGTTCTTACAAACTTAAGCAGATATGACATTTGTGCTACATGCAAGTCACCTCTCAATGTATCAGTCATGTTCATATTTTAAAAGTAATTGTGCTATTGACTGCACCATACCTGTCACAAATGGGAATTCCATCAGAGGGTTAAATTTCCTGATGGCCACTTTTCAAAAAGTAAAAACATTACAGGAAACTCACCTAGCATGTACCAGGTTCTAGATTCAGTCCCCAGGTTGAAAAAATTAATTTAATTCAAAATAATAAATAAATTAAAAGGCCAAAAGAAATGGATAAAATTAATTTTAATAATGTATTTTATTTAACCTAATATATTTAGCATATTATCATTTCAACATGTAATCATTATAAGAAATTAATGAGGTAGATTACATTCTTTCTTATTTGCAAAGTCTTTGGAATTGTGTACATTTTACATTTATAGCATATCTTAATGCAAACTACTCACATTTCAAGGACTTCATAACCACATATGGCTACCATATCTGAAAGTAAGAGTACAGAGGTAAGAATATTGGGCAGTATGTGGGAGAAATTTGCTTTAGAAAATGGCATTGTAGAGTACAGGATTTTCCTCTTTCTGTTGACCAAAGGTAGGATTCGGGCTGCATCACAGATCTATAGATAGATATGGATATAGATACACACACACACACACACACACACACACACACACACACAGAGGCAGATACAGGTTTTTGAAGCAGTGTCTTACCATGTGTTCCATGGTTGACTTTTACCTTGCTGTGTAACCCAGACTGGGCTGAAATTTATAGTCCCTCTTTAGCAATTCAAGGGCTAGGATTGTAGATGTGCACCACCACAGCCTATCCAGATCTTACACACACACACACACACCTGCGTGATATATCCTTGGTCTGTGTAGTTCGCAATATTCTTCCTCCACCCCTAAACCTGCATATGCTGAGCTAGTTCTTCAGGTTCAGATGTCACCTTCTTGAAGAGGTCTTCTCTGCCGTATACTTCAATTCTGTTTAGAGCCATTAAATGCCAGAGTCTTTAATGGTCTTGCAGATGTCACTGTCTTCTGAGGATCTTCTGGGCAGGAGCCATAGCTTTAGATCTCTTTGTTGGCAGTGCTTAGTTAAAAGCTGCTTGTCCTGTTGTAGGAGCCCTGGATGTTTCCTGTGCTGACTTTACTCAGGTTGTAGCCTGCTGGGGAGTGTAAGCTTTGAGTGGCAATCTGAAAGGAGTAGAAAATTATGATGGATTTTTTTTCTTTTGGCTCATGTATCCCACTATCCCCTCACTCACTCTCCCTGGTTGATTTTCTATGCTTGGATCACTTCAGCCTCATCACCCACTCCCTCCACCTCTCCTTGTCCTCTGTGCTTTCATGAAGTCTGATGTTTTCATTTCTCCAACACATCATCCATTTTCTCCTTTGGATTTTGTGTATGAATGGAGATAGCTGGCAAATCCGTGTTTCCTCTTTGGGCTTCAGCTGAGGTATGCCTCCCTCAGAGTCCTGCTGGTCTCCGCTGGGTTGAGTGCCAGGTCTTTCCTCTGTGTGGCCTCCAGAGCAATGTACAGATTCATCATTTCCTCTACTGTTCTGTATCTGTAAGTAAGTTCGGAGTTCTTAAGGAAAACAGATCTCACTTCTTGTGTTTTGCCTACAACTTGTGCACCTTGTTGGGGGAAAGTTGGAGACTCACAATAGTGTGAGTAAGATCCAAGGAGAGTCAGAATCAAGAGAGGAAATAATGGGACAGGTTCAAAGAGCCTCTGATTTGCCATTCCTGCAGGCTTCAAATGATCTTCATACACCATAGTCATGTATGAGTTTTCAAAATCAGAAGCACATAATGCCACACTCTTATTTAAATCCTTAAATGGCTTTTTCATGACGCTTTAAGTCCAAACACCTAACTCAGCCTAGAAGGTCCACATGATCTGGCCCTGGCCCACCTCTGTCCTGTGCCCAACAGCCTTCTTCACATACTTTGTCTTGTGCTGCTCTGCTCTGACCTCCTTCCCTGTCCACGGACACATAAGCTCCTTCCCACCTCTGGACCTCATCAGTCTGTGTAGTTCCTTCTACTTCAGTATTCTTCCACCTGCCACAGAACTTCATTTGCTGGACTAATTCTCCAGGTTCAAATGTCACCTCTGGGGAGAGATCTTCTCTAACTATTTCACTTGAAACTGCCTTTCCCATTTTCTTACTTTATCACCCTGTCTTCTTCCCTCTTAAACAGGCATGGTAGGACATGACTATAATCCCAGAACTCTTAGAGGGTGAGGTAGACCCCTACCTGAGGAATTTAGAAAGATTCTGCCTCAAAATAAAAAATAAAAAGAGGCTGAGGATGTAGCCCAGTGCAAGGGCACTAGTTCAATCCCCAGTACTACACAAAACAAAATTTGAGAAAAAATATAATAAGGCATTCCTTCAGTTTGCACATCTGCAGGGAGATAAGCGATTCAGTGCTTGAAACTGGACCTGGATGTATTGGTTGGGTTGGGCTCCATTTGTTTCTCACCTTCTTCCTGGGACTAGTTGCCAACTTGAAACACAGAGTGCACGCCCAGTCTCATAAACAGTTCGGAAATACTTGGTCATGCATACCTGCTAACAACCAGTTAGCCAAAGCAAATCACACGGCCACACCCAAAATCAAGAAGTAGGAAAGGTCTGTGGAGGTGATTGGTTAAAAGTGAGTATCTCTGACAATAACCTAAAGTGCCAAGAATCAGAAATCAGGGAGAAAACTTGGGAGAATCCCTGTCTAACGTTTTTCCTAGGGCTTACATCATTATTGTTTTCTTACTCTTGGATAGTTCCTGCTGTTATGGCTTATATCTAGATGCCTGCTAGGAGACTCTTATGCTCATAGATGGGCTTTAGGAAGGTTATTGAGTTACCTGACTTATCTCTGACTTGCTCTAAGGAGTTAGGGTCAGGTTAAAAGAAGCAGTCAGTGAATATATGGCCCAGAAGGATCAGTTTCCCTCTCCACTACTTCCTTGATGTCTCTGTAATTCCGAAGGCCATCATACTATGGGCAGTTCCTCAGTGTGTCCTCTGCCAAAGGCCTCTGCCACACTGTCTTGCCTTGCAGCCAGCCTGCTATATACTAAGATCACTATAGACTGTGTGTGAAAACAAGCATCCCCTCCTGTACGTTGATGGTATGGAGTATTTTATCCCAGCAGTGAGAATAAGTGACTAAGACACCTAACCTAGCAAGGGTGCTATTGACTTGGTTGGGTCAATGAGGGTGGACTAGACAAAACTGGAACCAGGCCTGGCTGCTGCTGCTTCAGAAGAATCTAAATAGGCACTTGAGGAGTTGCCAGGGACTCACCCCTCAGAGGATATTTGTTTTGAGCCCTGAACCTTCGTATGGTAGAGTTACAGTGGGGTCTAATGAAGCCTGGCAACTTCCACCAGCCTACCCTAGGCGTGTTGGAGGAGATGAGAAAGAAGATGCTAGAAGGGAGGGTAATATAGAGGATCGGTGGCCTGAAATAGTTACATCTCCTCTTTTAGCACAAAAGTTCGTAAATTTTTATCTTCCAAATCTTAAGTTTATTGGTCAGCATAAGACAAGGAGATAAAACACATTGCTATGATTACAGGGGGTGAGCTAGTCATTATCATTGAAGGGCACGATTGAAAACATATTTTATTTGAATATTTGTCTTAGACCCCAGCAATTTGAGAGTTTACAGTGCTTCCAGTGAGTGCAGCAGTTTGGGAGCAGTGACCTCTCATTTCTGGCTCTTTTGATGACTGTTGGAGCTTGCAAGTTTTCTTCCTGGACTTCATCTTCCCTAGCACTGCCAGGTGCATGGTAATGACTCGATACGTTTTCATAAAGGGAATAAACTGTAAAATTGGAATGGAGCAGCCCATGGAGATACGGAGAATATGAGTGAAATGACATTTAAAAGGATCTTGAGTCTTAAAGGTAGAAAATCCAGGATTCTTCCCACTTTGAGTGGAGCAAAACTTCCAGAGTATGCGATTTTGTACAATGTAGGGATTGTAAATATTCTCAAATTGCATAAATATGCTTTCTGTTGTTATATTCTCAGATGTAGAATTTTGCAGATTCTTCAAAAGTAGAGGATGTCTGTGCACGAACAGGTTTGTTCTTTGGATTAGCTTTTATTTATTGACAGCTGGGGGGATGCAGGGCTGATTGCTGTGTTAAGAGAGTGTCAGTTACTTAGCTAATGTATTTATCACGCAGGACTTTTTCTATCTGTTGATAGCAATGGAGTATTTCAGAGATTTTGTGTGCTACGTATGTATTTCCCTAGCTGCAGGAAAGACGGTTTTTATATTTATGTGAAGCTGCTAATGTGTTGCTTGCTAGATTGTGAGCAATGGGCTTCTGACAGCTCTGTTCATTAGTCAGTGTGGGGGGAAAATAAAAGAAAACACATCGGTATAGAAGCAGAGTGTGAGCCAGCAATTATCATCAGAGAGCACAATTGAAGCCACATTTTATTTAAATATTTATCTTGTGAATTGATTCATACAAAACCAGAGGCCTTTTTTAAATTTATGAATGACTTTCCCTCTGAAATTTGAAGAACAAGATTGCTGTTTAAGTTGGGTTTGATGCAGCCCATGGCTCAGAGTAAGGAGAGTTAAATAACATCAAATTATTCATTGTGATCTATCATTAAGATTGCCATGTGTGAATGTGTAGAAGGGTAGTACCATGCAGCTGTTCACTTCATAATCCCAACTTGGCATAGTAAGAATGGAGGAAAAGCATATAGATAACTTGTAGCACAGATAATAATACTAATAGCAAATGCTTACAGGTACTAAGCATGTGCCTACTGCTCTTGGAAGGGCATTATCTGTTAACCCTTTGGGGTAGCTGCTGTACTTATCCAGTGTTACCCATGGAGTTTAAAGAAGAACACAACAGTTGGCACTGGAGTAAGCTCAGGCAGCTTACAGGCCAGGATTCCTGGAGGTTCAGTTGAAAGGCCAGACTCCTTGCCAGCTGCAGCTGCAGTTTGCTGTCATTTGATGGGAACTGGTCATTATCTTAAATATTAATGGGGACAACTTTGGTCTGTGTCTTGTTGGGACACTCAGGTGTGATAGTCCCAGGATCTTCCAGTTAGTGGGCATCCCATTCTTAGCGCACCTAGGAAGTGGGCCAGGAGAGATCTGATGTCATGTTCACCTACCCTACATCACCCTTTTTCTGAAATGGGAATGTTGGACATTTATCCATCTGTCTTGCTGGTTTTAGTTCCACCAACCCCACCTCCAGTGCACAAGGAAAAAACTTGAGCTCACCTCTGTTTGACAGCCAAATGTGATAGAAGTTTGGGGACTAAGCACATTCTAGAGAAGTTTGTATCATTAGAAATATTTTACCACCAGGCGTGGTGGCTCACGCCTGTAATCCCAGCACTCGGGAGGCTGAGGCAGGAGGATTGGTGCGAGTTTGAGACCAACCTGGGCTACAAAAGTGAGCTCAAGGCCAGCCTGAACTGCATAGCGAGACCCTGTCTCAAAAAGACAAAAAAAAAAAAAAAAAAAAAGAAAAAAAAAGAAATATTTTACCATGTTATTGTATTTTAACTGATCTTTTAACGTTAGACCTTATTTGAAGTTATTTGCAATTTGCCAATATTATGAGCACTGCAAGCATTTTTGCCTGAACAACTTTGTGTGTGTATCTTACTGCTCTGTTAGGACAAATTTTTAAGAATGCCGATTTTGGGTTGAGCCTCTTTACACACAATGTGTTTGCCCTTCAAAAAGTTTGAACTTTTAAAAAAGTAATTCTGCAATGATTCATGCGATGATTGCAAGGGAGAAGAGAAGCTGGTGGGTCCACAAGGGATGCGTCAAGAGTATGTCCTGTCAGTGAGTGAGCTGACCGCACAAGTTGCCCATGGTAGCATCTAATTTGGCCAAACAAAACTTGGGAAAGAAATTATACCCATTCATGTAGTTATACATAGAGAGAATTACAATGGAAGAGCAGGTCAAAACACTCAGTGCCCCACTTTTTCAGGAGCACCTGGAGCCAATGGGAGACACTTGAAGCAAAATTGTACTGAGAATGGTAGTTTTAGGGAAGTGGTCATGAAAAAGGAACATTGCCTTTAGATATTTTATAGGTCATGGGAAAGAGAAGAAAAAGGCAAAAAAGGGAAGAAGTTTATATTTGATATAAAGAAATGAAGTTGGGCCCGGCGGGATGGCTCAGTGGTCTAAAGTGCCTGCTATGGGGAAGCTTGGGCAGCTTCAAGGACTGCAGTTCAATCCCCGGCACCACATGCTGCGCCAGCCCTGCTCTCGGGGTGGGCTGAGCCGGCCATAAAAATGAGTGAATAAACAAACAAAGGTTCTGAAACAATAAAAAAATAATAATAAATAAAAAATAAAAAAATTCTTAAAAAAAAAAAAAGAAAGAAATGAAGTTGTAAGTAGGAGAAGGGAAAGAATAGTCCAGCTATATTGCATATGTTGGTAGGCGATCCATGAAGCAGTTGGACCCCGCTACTTTAATATTTCATGATTTTTAGGAGCTGGGGAGATAGCTCAGTAGAATAAGCACTTGCCTGGTAAGTGCAAGGGCCCAAGTTCAGTCTCCAGTTCTGAAAAAAAAGTTAATATTTCATGATTTTTAAAATTTTTGTGGTGCTTGAGCAAGTACTCAGCAAGTGCTGTACTCAATGTACAACTTCAGAGTTTGAAGCAGTCATACTTGAAAGCACCAGGGAATGCCATTACTGTGAATTCCTTGTAGGGTGTAGTTTGCCTATTTTATCTGTTACATATACCCAGATACATTGAAACCTGGTGCCTGATTCACAGGAGCCAGACCCTCAGAGGCGAGTGTAGAAAGCTGGAATGAGATTCGTTCATAACTCTCTCTGTCACTAGAAGTACCACACTCAGTTGCTTTCTCAGGTCTCTGTGGTCTCCTTGAGAGCAGGGAGCTTCTATGATTAGAAGTTGCTTCATGAGTATGGTAATGGTCTCTGGTGACCCTCAAAAATAGTCTGTTACTTTGGACTGTCTTAGTGCTGAGAGATTAGTCATCAAGATTGACTCAACATAAGTAATGAACAAGCTTATTTGCTTATCCAATTCAGAATGCAGAGTCCAGGCAGAATTTGGTCCAGGAGCTCACGTGGT
This sequence comes from Myocastor coypus, assembly GCA_004027025.1. Classification (NCBI taxonomy): domain Eukaryota; kingdom Metazoa; phylum Chordata; class Mammalia; order Rodentia; family Myocastoridae; genus Myocastor; species Myocastor coypus. The sequence continues at coordinate 2,714 of PVJA010004896.1, read as the reverse complement.
GTCACCTCTGCTCCTCAACTGTTCAGTCTCCTTTTAAGGAATGTGTCTCTCACAGACAGGTGTCCTGAAAGTGATGTTCTATGAGGATTTGTTGATTAATTGGAAAACCAGTTCTTGAGCCAACATTCTTTCCCCCTTCCACAGTTCTAGAAAGTAAGTGGTAGATTTTGCTCTGCTAAAGAAACACTGATGTTTCCTCAGTCTTCCTGATCAGAGAAGCACACTAAGATAGCACTTCCCAGGCTTGATGAACCCCAGTGATGCATGATTTTAACCAAGTCCCCAGACATTCAAGCATTTAGGAGAGGAGGAGTCGAAGTCCATGGAGAGTGGTGTCGCTCCAATATTAATGTGCACGTCAGCCCATGGCAGCCTGGTGGAAACTCAGCCTCTGATCCTGTTGTGCTCATACACTTTGGGTGAGGTTCATACCACTCTGCCAGGGAAGACACATTGGGAACCCTGCTTTGCAGACCTCTGGCTCAGAGCTGGAGGCAGGCTTGCCTTTCTAGGGGCCATTCAGTCACTTCTGATGTCACAGCTGGGAGAGAGCTATTCCTGGTAGTTAGAGGCCAAGGATGCTGGTGTGCACAGAACAGCACCTTCAGCCCAACATAGCAGCCCTGATGCTTCTGGGGACCTGCTCAGTGCAGTACTCCAGAGCAGGTGCAGGCCTGTCCTGGCTGCCCCTTACAGCTTCTTCCAGACTCCCAGGGTTCCGCTCATATCTCCTGGTTTAAGATTTTCACGTCTTCTATTGTTGAAGCACTTTAATTGTAGAAAGTCAAATGGAGCAAAATAGTGTGTAATGGAAAACAAATCTCTGCTTCTGCTCACACTCACAGCCAGACTCTTCTCCTCCCCAGAGTCCGTGCTGCTTCTGTTTCTTGGCTCTCCTTTCAGAAAGTGTCTCTGAATTAAAGGGTAGATAGACACTGTCCAGAGGATATGCTCCCTGCTTCTCTCCTCACGGCTGCTGGCTGCTGGCAGTCTTTGGACTTTGACTCGGGGACACATCACTCCAATCTCTGCCTTCTCTGTGTCTGTGTGCATCACTCTGTCCTCATACAAGGGCACAGATCTTGCAGAAGGCCCAGCCTAATCCGGTGGGCTTTTCCCTGAAATCATCCCTTCAGCCAAGGCTCTGCTGCCCAATGGGGTGTCATTCAGAGGAACTGAGTGAGAGGAAGAGCTTTGCAGTTTCGCTCAGCACAGCTACCACACACTGCCTTGCCTTTTTTGTCACCTATCACTAAGTCCTGGGCACAGGTCTGAATTTTTTGATGGAGAAGTACCCCTTCCATACTGCCTAAGAATCCGGGATTCAGTCATAATCTATTTTACCAGTCTTTTCCTGGTGAGCATTTAGGTTTTTACCAACTTACATGCATGTTCTTTTTTTTTTTCTTTTTTTTTCCTTTTTTATTTTTAGAAAATAACCAGCAACATGGGAAAATAAAGTACTCCCACATTTCCTACAGGTGGGTTCTTTAGAGTCAGAAATGATCTGTATGCACCCTTTCTAAACAACCCAGAAATTGGTGGATGAGTCCAGTTTCACAAACATTTACTCAGTGGTGACAATGATAGCTCTTGAACTTCCTTGGATGTCAGCCTTGCTTGTTGAAGTGCTTAAATAACAGATTATGGGTTCTGACCTAAATTTTCTTGGGGTCACAGTCCTAGGAGGTATATTTTTAAGAGACTTTCCAGTAAGTAAACAGGATGGCATGTTGGAAAGTGTCAGGAAGATGGCAATAAGCACCTCAGTTCTTACTCTTCAGGAGATTTCTGAAAGAATATGGGCCCTTGAACAGATCTTAGTGATATAAGTCAGCATAACCTGGGTGTGGTGGACATCAGATATGGTGTGAGGCAGGAAAAGGACCCTTCAGCTACAAGGTGAGTGCCATGGGCTGGACCAGCAGAGCAGAGAAGGCCAATCCAGACGAGGACTGAGTGCAAGCAGAGGCACATGTGTGGGAGCACAGCCAGGCCTAGGTGCTGTCAGAGCCCACTGCAGGAGGAGGCTGGGGAGGAGGGAAGTCCAGGGAAGGTTCCCATGTCACGTCACCATGGTTGTTTTTGTTTGTTTGTTTGTTTTGTTTTGTTTTGTCTTTTTGAGACAGGGTCTCGCTGTACAGTTTAGGCTGGCCTTGAGCTCAGTTTTGTAGCTCAGGCTGGTCTCAAACTCTCACCAATCCTCCTGCCTCAGCCTCCCGAGTGCTGGGATTACAGGCGTGCGCCACCACGCCTGGCTCACGTGGTTGTTTTTATCCTTCCCTCTCTATCTCCCAATACCTAAAAGCAAATTGTAGGCTGGCCAATTTTGTCCCCAGGGTCCACTCAGGCCAAGTTAGTCATCTAGCAAGGAAAGCTATACAACCACAGAGATGAAGGGTCTTCAACCTTCCCTCTTGGCCACCTGAGAGCTGGGGCCAAGATAGGGACAGAGAAGAAAGTTGGAGGACTCAACACCAGTAAATGACAGTGCAGAAAAGACTTGGTTTCCACAGAGAAAAGTACTGAACATGGGAGTAGCATCTCTGACAATCCCATCCTTGTATTTTAAGAAAAACTGATGATGCAAAACCTGAGAAGAGGCCGGGGGAAGGTGAGAAGCAAGCTGAACTGGGGCTGCGTGGAGGCCAGCCATCTGGAGCTGAAGCTGCTTCATCAAACAATCCCTAATTTTTTTTTTTTTTTTTTTTTTT
>PVJA010004895.1:25636-82537 GCA_004027025.1 Myocastor coypus | reverse complement strand
AACATCAATAGTAAGGTGGGTCATGCCCACACACTGTGCTCTGTAGAACTATTGTGAGGACAATATGTGATGTGTCAACTGTTAAAAAAAGAAAGGGGAAAAGAAAAAAAAAAGTAATGTTTATTGAAAGTGTTAATGCTTAATTGTTTGATCAATCTTATATACCTATATCTATTCATCTAAACTGATCTGATGATGAAAATATGTAATATAACCATTGTTAAATTTAAATAATAATAAAAAAAGAATATAAATAGTGGAATCTTGGCTTTGTGTAATTCCTTTGATCAACAACATTATGCCTCAGGAGAACTCTTCATCCCGACAGCTGTATCATCTTCCATCTCTAGAAATCAAGGTTCTCCTTTAGCTATATTGATGTTTCCTATAATAAACCACCTAATTCAGGATAACATACTCTAAACTGCTATACTGAATTAAAAATTAAATTAAAATTAAAAATTAAATTAAAAATTTTAATTCCTTAATAGTCTGCTTAGAAAAAAGGGATAATTTTCTATATTGTAGGTTTAATATCAGATTTACAAATTTTGTCTTAAAAGGCATCATCTTACTTCATAAAAGATTTGTCTTTTAGGAAATATAGCTGTATATTCTTTTTTGTGTGAATCAAGAAATATATCTGCAGAGGTAAAATTGAAGATATTTAAGAAATATAAATGTACAAATCACAAATTTAAAATTGCATTTCTTTTTTGTTCTTCAAATTAAAAATTAGTAAAAAAAAATTAAAAATCAGTATGTGCCAACATTATTGCACCTTAGAAAGCTCTGCCTGTCTGTCACAAGCTATGTAGCTTGAGTGCACTTTGAGGACATGATGCTAAGGGAAGTAATAAAAAAGACAAAACCTGCTGTCCGGCCGTACTTACGTGAGATGTCTAGAGAAGCCAGATGCAGAGGAGCGGAAAGTAGAATGGGTCCATGGGGCAGGAAGCGGGGAGTCGGTGTATAGTGGGTATGGAGCTCAGACTTGCAGGTGAGAAATGGCAGTGTGGGTAGAGGCAGTACTCCTGAGCGATCCACATGAAAATGGTTAGATGGTAGATTTTACTTTGTGTCCCTTACCACAATAAAAAAAAATATATAAATATAAAGAAATATATACTGTAAAACTATTTACCAAGCAATAAAGTGTGATGTTCATCAAATCATTTTAATATTTTCTGAATCACTGTTGAGTTTTAAGATTTGTTCACAAAATGTGTTCACAGTCCTCACTGGCCTCATGATGCCCACATATGAGCCGTGATTTCTGGTCAAATATGGCATTATTAATACTGAAGTCCTCAGTAAGTTGACATTAGGTTTCAAGTTCCCCACATGAAGGCAGTGTGAGCCTGATATCATTGTTTCTGAGGCCCAGCTGTGGACAGCTGGTGACCCAGTGTTACCGTGGATACTACTGGCCCCATGGCCTTCCCACTCAAGCTAGCAGGGGCCACTCCATCATGGAGGGGCCATTGTTCATCTCCACAGTAACCACTAAAATTCTCTAAGACTTTTTATCTTTGTTTATTTTTTACAACAATGGGGAAATTGAATCCAGAGCTTTCACAGTGAGCTACATCCCCAGCCTTTAGAAGAATTTAAAAAACAAAACATCTCATTAAGTGGCCCATACTGGTTCAAACTTGTGGTCCTCTTTCTCAGCCTCCCAGCATGCTGGGATTCACTAAGACAGCTTTAAAAAGGCTTAGCTCATATACATTTTTAAAATAATGAATGCTATTACTTAAGGTAACTTCTTTACTAATAAAGCAAAAAGTAAATAGAATAAGACAACATTCCACCTGCTCATTACAGAAACACTGTGTGCCTTCTTTGTACAGGGATGAGCCAGCAAAGCCAACCTTAGCTTTGGAATATACGTATGGAAGAAGAGCAAAAGGACATAACACAGTGAGTTCCAAAGGACACTGCACTGCCACTGGTGAAGAAGTAGTGACAGTGACTTGGCTTTAGGTTTCCATTTTATCTACAGCCGCTAAGCCTATGCAGTTGTACACTTCAGAACTGTGTGCTATTAAGCCTCAAATGCGATCCAGGTGAACAAAGCCAATCCAAGCTATGAAAACATTTCAGCTTTCTCATTTGCTCTGTCATAAAATGCTGAAATAACATTGCTTTTTTATAGTTCTTTGACCTACTTACATTGTTTTAGTGGTTTTTTTCTGTGTTTCAAATGAGAATAATATTGTATGTTAACTTCTGTCTCTAAAATCTGCTAAAAATACGGGTTTGACTTTTGAAATATTTATGAGAATATACTTTTCAAAATCTAAATTATTAGCATTAAAAGCAAATACAAGGCTGGGATGTAGCTCAGTGGTAGAGTACTCACATAGGAGGGACAAGTCCCTAGATTCAGGTCCCAGTACTTAAAAAACTCTTGCTAGTACTGAGACAACATGCTCTATTTTCCTATTTTCACTCTAATGTCTCTGCATAGGAGTGCTGGAAATTATTGAGGATAGAAGGAAAGTTGATAACAACATGTGGAGTAAAGGAGATAAATCCTGTGTAGAGTCTTTCAGAGTCCTTGCAAGAACAAGAGTCATCCTTAAGTTAATTCTGTAAAAGAACAGTCTAGAACACAGGGTCTTATTTCTCCTGTAACCAAGGCAAATGTTCTTACATTGATCTACTTCAAAAGTTTGCTCACTGAGGGGCTGGGGAGATAGCTCTGTGGTACAAGTGCCTGCCTGGCAAGTGCAAGGCCATGAGTTCAAACTCTGGTCCTACACATACACAAAAAAAGAGTTTCCTCACTGGAGAGTATATATAAAAAAAATTAAGGACCAGCCTGATAGTTCAGTGGACTAAAGTGCCTGCTTATGCAGGCACGGGGACAGGGGTTCAATCCCTAGTGTGCTGTGCCAGCCCCGCCCCTGGGGCACACTGAGATAGCCAATCAGACTGGGTGTAGTGGTGCAAACCTGTAATCCCAGTGCTTGGGAGGCTGAAAACAGGAGAATTGCTATGAATCAGATCTGTGTAGTAAGACCCTGTAGGCCCTGTACTATATATATAATTAAAACTGTCCAGTAACAAAAAGCTTTAAAATCTTTTTTCATGAAATTGTGAATTGAGAGAGATTTTCCAACATGATTGATTTCTCCTACAAACATTGAAGACTCAAATATAGTGAAAAAATTTTCGAGGTTATGATGTAAAAGCATATTAAAATTTTAAAATTAAAATTTACCCAAAACTTGCTTTATGAAATAAGCCAGACTGAAAGATGTGTCCCATGTTTTCTCTCATATGTGGAGTCTAAGTTTAAAAAAGAAAGAAAGAAAGAGAGAGAGAAAAGACAGCATGAAAATAGGAGAGGATTAGAGAAGAGGAAGAGGTTCCAGGAGGGAGAGAAAAAGGATGAGGAACAGTAGCAGGGGAGGGGATATGACCAAAGTGCATGCATATAATGAAATTGTCTACAATGAAACCTGTTATTTTACAGTGCTATTACTCACTAATTAATTGCAAGTAGACTTTTTGTTGTTGTTGTATTTAGAGTCCACAGGGTGTTCAGGGTCTCACTATCTACACCAGACGGGTAGTGATTCTCCTGTTTTTGGCCTCCCAAGTGCTGGGGTCACAGGCATGCACCACCACCATTGCTCTCCCAGTGCGCCCTGCGGGTGGGGCCGGCACAGCACACCAGGGATCAAACCTGGGCCACTGCGCTCTGCCTAAGCAGGCGTTTCAGTCTGTTGAGCTATCCGGTAGGCCCTGTAAATAGACTTCTTTAATGTGCATTTGTCTGCCAGGTTCACAACAACAGATAATATAAAAATCCATGTGATTAGTTTTTTTCCTGCGTTGTTTTTTTTCCTCTAAACTTTATACCATTAAGTGGGGCTTTTTAAATTTATTCTAGAAGCTTCATGCCTTTCTCAGATTCAGTGTTCCCTACGAGTTCTAAGTGGAAGCACCTTGTGAGATCCTTCTAGAATTTTGATGGCCTAAAGCCTTCTTGCCATCAGGGTAGGCGCAGCGATGCCATCATTAGTTTGCAGCCTAGAAAGGCATTCGTGGCATGGCAGGTCTTATTTCCAAATGACTTGGCTGTCCAGCCCTGTCTATCTGCTGCTCCTGTAAGTCCTGAGAGGCAGAGCGGCCGGTCAGCCCCAGGGCGCCCCACGCCCCCACCTGTGCTTTGCGGAGCCTGCCAGCAGCTGTGGGAGCCAGGCAGAGATTATCTGCCTAGACGTTTGCTCAGGTGCTCGTCACTGTTGCCAGCACTGCCTCCTTTGCACCTTTTCCTCAGTCCTTATCTGGACATCTAATTTATCTTGTAAACGTTTGTTTTCCTAAATCAAGCTGTTGTCCTGCTCAGCTGTTTTATCTCTATCTAGAATACCAAATGTGGTCGTTCAACTGGTGGAGTTTATTTAAAATTTGTTTATGTATATCTTCCATTTGATATTTGAAAAATTGAAGCACTGCATATGTACCCGAGCTGGCTGTTATGTACACGTGTAGACAGTGTATCTCAGCGTTTCGTCTCCGTTCTGTGGGATGGGACCTGTGGCACATTCTGAGGGGTAGGGTAGAGAAAGGAGAATGTTGGACTGTCAAGAAAGCACTGATTGAGGACTGCAATACTTTGTACCTAGAATTATTACTGGCGGGTGCTAATGAGGTATATAAGAAGCACTTAAAATTAACAAATAAAAATTAAAATATAAAAAGGACACTTTTTTTTTCAGCCAAAAGATATTGCTCACTTTTGGGAACTGGGTGGAGGAACTTCTTTACTGGACTTAATCAGCATACCGATCACAAGTGACACTTTGCGGTAAGTGAGCCAGGGTCAGGCAAGCTATGAATACTCAGCAGCAACCATGGCGTCACTGTGTGTGTAGGCTCTTGTGAGTCATAATCTGAGGTGGCAGTTTGATGTTTCTGAAGGTTCGTTCCCACTTCCTTTCTATGTACTTACACTGTAATGCTTCCAAAGAGGCTTTGAAAGAAGCAAGGCTGGCATTCTCACTAATGCGAGCCCACTAACAAAAAATTATGTCTAAAAATACTTGGGTGATAAATTCATTTGCAAAAATAAATCTGGGGAGTTAATTCTTAGCACTATCCATCGCAGTGCAAGCTAGTTCAGTTCGGAATCTCTTCTGCAGTAGGATAGTCTAAGTCTACCTTTGAATTTAATGTGAATTAACATCATCGAGTTTCATCCAGAGGAGGACTATGTATTGGATTAGAAAGAAAGTTTCTGTGTTTGCTGACCTTAAAGAACTGGGGCCGAGGGGAAACCTCAGACCCTTGGAGTGCTTTCCTGACAGTGACTCCCACATGTTGGCCAAAGCGCATGTGGAAAATTGTGACATTTCTCAGTGTTCCCTGGAACTCATCCTAGCCAAGAAAAGCAAAAATGTTAGACTCTGAAGGCGCTTGTTCTTGTCAGAAATTAACATAAAACTTTGCTTTAGACAAGAGACAAAAAGCTTGGCGAGTATTTGTTACATTGTGGGCATTAAGATCATTAGGGCATGGACTTATTTGTCCTTAGGACAGAGCTAGCTGGATGAAAATAATATCAGCTTATATTTTCCAGAGAATTTTTTCTTTTAGTAAAATATAATTTATTTTATTACAATCCAAAGTATGCTCATGAAGGGGCTGGGGAGACAGCTCCGAGGCACAAGTGCCTTCTGGGCAAGTGCAAGGTCGTGAGTTCGAACCCCGGTCCCACAAAAAAAAAAAAAAAAAAGTATGCTCATGAAGAAAACTTGGAGAATTTTTGAAAAATGCAAAGGAAGAGCACTCAGTCACGTAAGCACTATTCACATGTCGTGCCATGTCTTTCAGCCTCTCCCATGTTTGTAAATAGACTTTATATACATTTACATGTTTGGCTTTTTAAATTTATTTTTGAGTATGGGTTCTTTTTTTTTTTTTTAATCTTTTTGAGATAGGGTCTCATTATGCAGTTCAGGCTGGCCTTGAGCTCACTTTTGTAGCCCAGGCTGGTCTTGAGCTCTCACTGATCCTCCTGCCTCAGCCTCCCAAGTGCTGGGATTACAGGCGTGCACCACCATGCCTGGCACATTTACATGTTTCATAAACACATTTACATCATGCTCTTTTACTTCCAACCACCATCTCCTTATGCTGCTACTTTAACAGCAGCATAGCTTTTCGTTCGTCTCTGAGATGGACACAAAGCTTCCAGGGAGCTACGGTGGCTCCAGGTAGTGTGGCTGAGGAGAGCTGGGGGAGGGGGTTGGAAGCTGAGGGGCCCCAGCAGCCACTTTGAGTGCCCAGAGGCTAAGAAGACAAAGACACAGAACCTACTGCAAACTGGGTTGTGAGTGGCACCACTACCAGCCCTGACTGGTGACTTCTGTCCCCAGGCCTGGTATGTTTGTGGGAATTCTGGGTTCTGTAGAAAGCCCTGTCTTTCCACAGCTTCTTTGCTGCTGCTTTCCCTGGAACTGTGGGCAGCTGGAGGCCAGAGGAGCCAGGCTGAGGGCAACACGGGGACAGGCAGCTAGGTCCTGGCCCAAAATGACTGAGCAATCAAAGGATTCATGGAAAACATTCTCTCCTGAGGCAGTTGCTGGTCTGGGAGCATTTTTTTGGACTGAAATTAGCCTGACATATAATTCTCTTGTGTTAGACAAAGTCCAGCCACTTAAGGAGATAATGTTGCCCAATGGAATTAGAAGTTTGCTGTCTTTGAAGTAGCTGTTCATAAAATTATAAATTTCCACAGAGTTTGGATACTTTGTAATAGAACATCTCTTGTGGTGTGAATTCCTGTTAAGATACATCTTTTGTTCTTAATCTGGTGTGGTGGCATATGCCTGAGTTCTCAGGCAAAAGGATCACAGATTCAAGCCCAGCCTGGAAAATTTAGCAAGTTAGTGAAACTCTGCCTCAGAATAAAAAAAGAAAAGAAAAAAGAACTGGGGATATAGCTTAGTATAAAAGCCTTGCATCCAAATACCAGGATTGGGAAAAAAAAATTAAAAAGAAAAGGGGTTTTTCTTTTGAAAAAAATTTTTAGTTATCATTTGTTATTAAATAAGTAAAAAGTAACATGTATTCCCACAGTACAGCGAAACAAAAATTTTAATCTTAGAAAATAATTGAGTAATCCATTTTTCTTTTGCTTAAAACAGTTATTTCTCACTTTAAAAAATGTTTGTCATATACATTTTACCACAATAAAAAAGTTAAACCATAGTATTTGTTGGAAATATAACTGTACTAAAACCCTGAAAATAAAATTAGTTTCTTTACTGCTGAAAGTATATCTATTTTGCCCCGACGTGGTAGCACACACCTGAATTGTAGCACTCTGGCCGAGGCAGGGGGATTGCTGTGAGTTTGAGGCCAGCCTGGGCTACATGGAGAGATCCTGTATCAACAAAAAAATCTATTTTACCATTTTTTTTTATTGAAACTGTTTCTAAGCTTATTAGAGTGACATAGAAATGATTGGTTAGATGTGTAATAATACAGTAATCTTACTGAAAATTTGATAACTAATTAATGCCTAAAAGATTATTTTCTAAATTTAGACAAACTGTACAGACTTTAGTTACTTTTTGCATAAATTACATGAAAGAGCAGGTTTACTTGACCTAAGCAAAATAAGTAAGTAACATTTATTTTTTCCATATCTATTAGCAGAATAGATTTGCCCTGTTGATGAAGAGCACGTTTGACCCTTAATTATGCTTCTACATCTTCATTACTACCACTTTTTCAGATATTCCTAGATTATCTGTGCTTGTTTTTATTGTGGAAAATGCATATGACATAAAATTTGTTACTGTCACTTTAAATGTACAGCACAGAGGTAGTAAGTGTATTCACATTGCTCTGAGACTGCCACTGCCATCACGCTCTGCATCTGACCACGCAGCACCTCGTGCACGTGAGGCCATCTAGTATCTGCCCTTTACTTACCTGTTTATTTCACTTAGCATAATGTCTTGAGCTTACATCCAGGTTGTAGCGTGTTCACAATCCCTTCCTTTTTAAGGCTAATATCCCATATAGTGCATACTGCTTTTTGTTTACCCATTCATTCATCCAGGGACAGTTGGGCTGTTCTGCCTTTTGACTGTTATCAGTAATGTTACTAAGCACCCTGGTATACACATATCCGTGCAAATCAGAACTTCTTCTTAGGGACCTGGAAGTAGAATTGCTAAATCATGTTATAATTCTATGTTTAATCCCTTGAGGAACCTCCACGCTATTTTCCACAGTGCCCACACCAGCTTGTATTCCTACCAGGGATGTGCCAGGGGTTCAGTGTCCTCAGCAACTCACGTTACTTCCTACCTCTTTTATTCCTTCTAGCAATCACCTTTCTAATGGCCGAGAGGACATGCTTTCCTCATGGTCTGGATTACACTTCCCTAATGATTAATGATGTTAAACAGCTTTTCCTGTACATAAGGCCATCTGTGTATCTTCCTGGAGAAATAACTTTTTGAGTCCTTTGACCATTTTTAAGGTTTTGGTTTTTGTTTAGGGAGTGATTTTTGGCTGTGTGCATGTATTTGTTTGCTGTACACGAATAGTATACAAATGAGTATAATGGACAAGGCGAATCTCTGGTGCATATAGGTGTGCTTTTGGGGAGGCTGATGGTACAGAAAGGAGACATGGAACTTTGGATCCAAACATTAATTGTATGGCTTACTAGTGAGTAAGTCTGTGATCAGTCCTTAGTTCCATGAAACAGACATCATAACATCTTCTAGGAAGGATCATTGTAAAAATTAAACAAGTTGGATGGTTTCCCTGCCTCATTTGATAGTGCTGTGTCCCTGCTTATACTTTTCCTAGTACTTTTGCTTCCCTTTGGAGCACACGATAACAACTGTATGCAGTATAGCTTGGCTGGACCCAAATGCCTGCAGCTTGTTTATTTAAACTGGGCTATTTTTAGTTGAAACAAATTTCAGCTCTATTGTTTGTAATACTGAAATATCACAAAAGTATTGGAATACATAATGCTGTAACTTTAGTCTTTTTAATCTTAGAACAATGCTTTTAAAAATTCTTATAAGCTGTAATTTGTTATTCTTGGATAAAGTTTGGTACACTAATATTTCAAAATGATCATTATTTTGAGACTTTGGGGTTTATTTCTTCAGGACATTTTCTATTGTTCTTGTTCTGGATCTTTCAAAACCTAATGACCTTTGGCCAACTATGGAAAATCTGTTGCAAGCCACCAGAAGCCATGTAGATAAAGTATTAATGAAATTAGGACGGACAAATTCTAAAGCAGCTTCTGAAATGAGACAGAAGATATGGAGTAACCTGCAGAAGGAACATCCAGTGAGTTCTGTTGGTCCTATTCTTGGAGTCTTCAGCCCCATACATAGTTAAGATAGCGTCGCAAACAGCTTCTTCAGATTTTTATGCATGACTTGAAATTCACTTGATGTACATGAACCTGTTCACTGGAAAATTATAGCAATTTGATAAAACTTCAGTAAGAGCAAAGCAAGGGAAAAGATTTCTTATGTCTTTTTGTTAGACATGTACTGTGTTTGTTATGGCATATTACCCCAATCAAAAGAAATAGAGTTTTAAAGTCATAGTTTGATATTGATTTTATAATCTCTGTAAAATGAAGATAAAAAGCCAGTCTGTACAAAAGTCATCTGGCAAAGACTAGATGAAGCTACAAATTTAAGCAAGAGATACAGCTCAGCAGCTTTCACTGTCACTCTGTATTTTACATTCATTTGGTATCTGTCATACATTCTGTATCTCTTTGTCATCTGGAACTAATTATAATGTAGCTGTGATGGTAACATGAATTCTTTACAGACAGTTGTGTAGAACAGCATTTTATGTGGCCCATGAGAGTGCCATGGACTGTTAATATAGAAATGTACTAGAAAGTGATACATTGTATAAGAAAACAGAAGAATACTAATTTAGGGAATTGTCATACCTAGTTTTATACTTAAGAAATATAACTTGGTAAATGAGAGTTAATATTGGATCAAATTCTATGATAAGCCAGCAAGAGACTGAGAATGGTCTACTCTTGCACTTCAACAGAAATTACTGAGCTACATAGCAATAAACAATTACGATACATCATTCAAATATATTTATTAACAGGATCGTGAACTAATTGACCCATTTCCAGTACCTCTGGTCATAATTGGAAGTAAATACGATATTTTTCAGGTAAGCTCTTCCACTTCTAGCTGAGTTTACTGGATGTGCCTGGCTGTACCCTGTGGGGGAGGCATGAAACCAATGATGGGATGAAAATCACCCTGCAAGGGGTGGGTTAAGAAGCCACACATCTTAAAGGTTTTGGAAACAAAGATATAGTTGGGACAGAAAAAAAAAATTGCTTAAAATAAAAACAGTGGTCAGAATGGGAACAAAGCAGAAGATTTAGAAAATGAATCTGTAACCACCGAGGGACAGAACTTTCTCAACTTTTAAATTGAAGAAAGTAGAAAATTAGTTTCTTCTTATCTTTGCCTGTCAGAGAATCCTTAGGGTATTCCACACTATAAAATGTGTGTGTATATCTGAATTCTGTTGAGCTAAGTGTTTAAACAAAGGAAAGATCTGATAGCTGTGGCTCTAAAACTTGAAGCTCTCGTTCAGTCTGTGGGAACAAATAGTGAGGCGATGGAGTCCTACTCCTCAGGGTGGGTTTTAAATAATAAGAAAGAATTTGTTTCTACATGTAATTTGCTTCTTACTGCTATAGATATTTAGTTTTCCTCCCCTGGGTTTTTTCTTTTTTCTGTCATTTCTACAGGATTTTGACTCTGAGAAAAGAAAAGTGATATGCAAGACGCTCCGGTTTGTTGCACATTATTATGGAGCATCACTGATGGTGCGTGCTTTTCTTGTTCCTTGGGCTCAGCAAGTAACAGACTTACTTAGAGAAGTTAGCAGGCTGATGCATGATGGTGCCTAACCAGTGCCTTCAGCGATGCACTTCTTCCATCCTTTCTCACTGCTGACTCCTCTTCCTCCAGAGTGCTGGGCCATGTATATGGGCTGCAGTCTCCTATGTGACCTCCCTCCCCTAGGAGCAAAGTGCTAGTATCTTCCTACCCATAAAGCCCAATCACACTTACAGATTTAAAGTGACTATGTCTTTATTCACTTTGAGGCTCCTGTTACGACTTTGTGTGGCATTGGGTTGTGGCTTAGTGGCTGCCTGGCATGAGCAAGGCCTAGGTTCACGTGCTTTGTTGACTCTAAAAAAGTCCATTTGTTGTAGAGGTTAAAAACATGAACTCTGTTGTAATGCTCCTGGCTGAAATGGATAAAAATAATACCTTCTTCCTAGGATTCTGGTGGGGTTTAACAAGGCGCACATGTGCAATGCTTAGCACAAGGCCTGAACAAGTGTCAGTAGATGTTGGTTACTGCAATCGTTCCCATCATCTCCCATGGCAGGACTGAATTTACTGGGTGTCCTTTAGATAAGACATGTAATATAAAAGCACTTTTGTTAAAAAAATTATTCCCTCACATTTGAGTAATTACTTAAGGTCTTTTCCCGCAAATCAGAGAATCCTGGAGGCACCAGGGTGCAGCTCTTGTCTTCATGGCTAGGGTATTATGACTGGAAATACCATGTACAGCATATATTTTCAGAGCCTGGGGTATAGCTCAGTGCCTGCCTGGCAAGCATGAGGTCCTGAGTTCAATTCTTGGTACTGAAAAGATTTTTTGTTTAAAATTTTGTATTTACTATAACATTTTAGATAATTTCATTGCTTATTTTCTTAAAATCACTGCCTTTTGTGTTTGAATTCCATTTACTTATAGGTTGACCAAGCACTTTAAAAAATATTATTTATTATTTTGAAAAAAATCAATGAAGTAATTTATGTCAGGAAAAACTTTTGAATATTATTGTGGCCTGAAAGTGGAATGAGCTGCACCAGGGAATACTGAGTTCCTAGACCCTGAGCCGGTTCCAGCAGGAAGCCTACAGCCATATATGAAGGCTGTTTCCAAGGTGATAAGCTCAACAGAGTTAAGTTAGAAAATAGTGAATACTCACACAACCCTGTGTTCTACGAAGTACATTTGTAATTAGGTTCTTTTCCTATCACATATAATGAAATAAATATATTTAATAAAACTATCCAGGAGACAACCCGCTCGGGCCTCCTTTCTGTCCTTCTCTAGGACAGGAGCTTCACAAACTTGAGGCCAACCTGGGCAACTTGGTGAGTGCCTACCTCAGAGTAAAATTGTTTTTAAAGAGCAGGAACATAGCTCAGTGGTGGAATATGAGCTAACTTGTGTGATGCCTTGGATTCCATCCCTAGTACCACAAAAATAAGTAAATAAAATTTATTTAAATGTAAAAATTGAATTGTATAAAGTTTAAATTAAGGATATAATAATTGACATTACTCCTAATAAGTATAGAAATATAATTAAGTGAGGAAATTGTATTTTTATTTATTTTATTTATTTTTAGAATTTTATTTATTTATTTATTTATTCTTGTTTCAAAACTTTTGTTTGTTTATTTATTTTTATGGCCAGCTCAGCCTGCCCTGAGGGCAGGGCTGGCGCAGCATGTGGTGCCAGGGATTGAACTGCGGTCCCTGCAGCCGCCCAAGCTTTCCTAAGCAGGCGCTTTAGACCACTGAGCCATCCTGACGGCCCCGGGAAATTGTATTTTTAATTGAATAAAAAGTTTCTGTGTAGATTTTAAAACATTTATTAGAAGTGTCAAAATTTTTCCGCTTCCTTTTGAATGTATCAGGTCTTGTATATTTCTCCTTTGGATACTGTCCTTGGAAACCATTCTTATTCCAAAATGACATTTATCTTGGAGAATTGCAATTAGAACCAAAAAATTGGTATCTTTGACTTATTTTATTATATTCCCTTTCAGTTTAAGGTCACTTTATTTGCTTCCATAAATCTTAGTCATTCTGATGTTTTATTTTCAAAAATCAAATCTCAGCATAAAAGATTTATTGAACAAGCCAAGCAAATGCCTATAATCTCACCAACTAGTGGGGCTAAAGCAGGACAGACACAAGATTGAGCCCAGCCAAAGCAACTTAACTGTACTCCATCTCAAAAATTAAAAAATAAAGGATTGGGGAGAGAGTTCAGTAGAATAAGCACTTGCCTGGGAAGCACAAGGGCCTGAGTTCAATTCCTGGTTCCACAAAATATAAAAAATTTAAAAATTTAAAAATAAAATAGAAGGGTATGTAGCTCTGTGCGAAGGCCCTGAGTTCAATCCTGTAGCAAATACACACACACACAGAGAGAGAGAGAGAGAGAGAGAGAGAGAGAAACCTGAGTTTTTATCTGATGTCAGACTTTATTAGTAATATCCACCTCCTTCCATTCTACAAAAGTGTTCTAGTTGTGGTTCTTCTAGATATATTCTCCAAATGAGAGTATTCAGTAGCCGAATTTTTCAGGCTCGAAAGGTAATTCAGAAGAGGTGAGATAATGTTAGTGTCAGTATTGTACCAGTCTGCAAGTCCCATGGTGATGGCTTTGGAGGCAGCAATATATCCTTGGATACAAAAGTCATTTGTTATATATGCCTCTTATCTTCTAGCCAAACCAACTGTCTGTTAGGAACTATCCTTTAAAACCATACTCTGTATGTTTACATACATGTGCATGTACCTCATAAGCACGTGGAGACTTTATACATATACTTAATTTGGTGATGATGGTAATATTTTTGAGTTCCTGAAATAATTTGTGCACAGATAAGACCTTTCCACATCACGCACCCATGATGTCTGAAGGGTGAGTTGCACTTGCCAAAGTTTCTTTACTTGGTTTTGTTTTGTCTATTCATTCTATTTGTTGGGGAAATAAGTCAAAATTTTTTCTGCAGTTGTACTTGTTTTAGGCCTTATTTATTAGATCTGCTGATTGGAAAACACAGTATGTAATTTATTCTCCTGAATTTTGCCTCTTTTTTTGTTTTGTTTTGTGAAGCTTACCAGTAAGTCAGAAGCTCTATTATTAAAAATACGTGGAGTTATCAACCAGTTGGCATTTGGCATTGATAAAAGGTACTGATATTTTTTTAAATTTCTTTTTTTTTTTTTTTCCTTTTTATTTTTTTGGTAATACTACCTCACTTGATTGTTGTCCTCAAAATTTTGTTTCCCGACCAGGAAAGTGCCCCAGAAGGTCATTCTTAAAGGGATAATTAGACTATCGTTGCTTCTCATATTATTTAAGCACCTGCCAAATTTTGCAAATAAGATATTATATAATATTACTTTGAGGCTGGAGAAAAATACTTGTTTACTGATTTCTTTTACTTTTTCCCCTATATTAGGAGCTTTTCCTATATTATTTCCTTATGTTAATTTGAAATTGAGCTGAAAATTTTAATATATGTCACTCTTTTATGTTTCTCATGGTTTGGATTTAAGGTAATGTGGGTCTATCACTTTTTTCCTCTTTAAAATCTTTATTATGTTGTACTTTAATTTTTGAATTCACTATAATTGATCTTCGCTTGTTCATTGGGAGCAATTTTTCTCATCACTGGATAGATATAAAAACTTAGTTCTCATGCTTGGAGTGTGGAGCTTATTTAATTGCTAAACTAAATTAGAATCTTTTCTTCTCCATGTAGCAAATCGATATGTGTGGATCAGAATAAACCACTGTTTATCACAGCAGGATTGGATTCTTTGTGTCAGATAGGTTGGTAAACTTATTAAGATTGCTCAACCTTTTTTAATTGCTTATTGATTTTATCCTTCTCCACGCTCCCTGCATCTCCAGCATACGCCATTTCTGCTTTCTCTCTTACTGCCGTTATTTTGTGTGTCTCTGTTTGTATATCCAGCATTGTCGTGGCTTGCATCCCAGTGGCACATCTGTGGTTGGGGGTGTTGCCACATGAGAGATGCACTACTGATCTCTGTCTCAAAAAATACTTGCATGTATTTCCTCTCTCACAATGCTTTCCAGATACTTTAAAATTTTAGCTCCTTGAGTTTAGAATAATCCAGGAGTATAGTTAGGAAATTCACAGTGGAAATGATAGAATAAACCATAAAGAACACAGTAGTACCCATGAGGGTATGCCTTAAGTTTCATTATAGACATAGCCTACTTTTCTTGGTGGGTACATTTCCTAAACTCAGATTCCATAGTCTCTGCAACAAGGAGAATGTTTACAGCTTATATTTCAAGCTTCTTATCTGTACACCAACAGTTTTCCTTGTGCAGATCGTTGAGCCTAGCAACTCATGATGCTCTTCAGGTGGTGTGGTAATGGGGCGTTTTCTGTTTTCCATTCCTCTCTTATTCTTGTAAGCTAAAGGTTATTTGACTTCAAATGTAAAGATCTCTGTAATGAGATTGTAGATTGAAGAGTAATGACAGGAATGGCAGTTTCGCTGAATGAGCAGTCATGGAGTCTGATTTTTGTAATTGGCATTAGTGCCAACCTAATTTCAAGGAGAAATAAGAGCACGGAAAATTTCTGTGTGTGGTAATAGATAATGCTGATGAAATTCTTTTCCCCATGGGAATAGATGGAGATCAGAAAAAGGCTGATAATTACTGAATTAAAAAACCATGGAGCTTAGACCTCATCAGAATTTAAACTTTGCTCTGTGAAAGCACATGTGTAGGAGATGAAAAGACATGCTGCAATCTGGAAAAAATATTTTTAAATCATGTACCTGTCAAGGACCAGTACTTAGACTCTATAAAGAACCCAAGAATAACAGCAAATAGAACAGAACCCCAAATAATCCACTTCAAATAGTTCTAAGGAGTTACACTAAATGAGAAAAGGCCAGTCAGGGAAGGCTGCAGAGTGTGAGCTTTGAAAACTTTTGAGATGAAACTTAGAATGGAGGGCAAATTAGTTGTCAGAGGATAGAAGCAGGACTCTTGGTGGGGAAGGGAAGGGAGAAGTTAGAAAGAAGGTGGGTATAGCTCTAAAAGGGCACCATAGGGCAGGCCTGGTGCCGCATGCCATGCCAGTCCTGGAACCCCTGGTGCACTGTGCTGGCCACCAAAACTGAGTGCAGTGGTGCATGCCTGTAATTGCAACGCTAGGGAAGCTGAGACAGGAGGATCATTTTGAGTCCAAGCTGCATAGCAAGACCCTGTACCAAATGAATGAACAATTTTTAAAAATAAAAGGGGCCAGGGAGAGAGTTCAGTGGAATAAGTGCTTGCCTAGCAGGAGCAGGGTCCTGAGTTTCATCTTTGGTACCACCAAAAAAAGAAAAAAATTCAAAATGTAAATGTATTTTTTGGGGACTTGACCAATAGCTTTGTTGTTTAAAGTGCCGCTTTGGCAAATGCAATCAGGCACAAGGGACTGTGGTTTGATCCCCAGCCCCACAAGTCACACCACACCCACCCTTAAGGCAGCCAGAACTAGCCAATAAAATAAAATGGCACCGTAGGGAATCCTTGTGGCCATGGAATTGTTCAGCATCTGAACTGTGGTAGTAGAAAGGTGTTCAGGGGAAGGTGATGAGATTGTGTGGAAATTACACAGACATGCACATGAAGGAGTTTGGCAAAGATCAGCAGAGCGTGTCAGTGCCTTTCCCACTGAAGTGGCAAGGAGGCCCTGGAAGATCATCGCTGCAAAGCTTTCATGAACAATATAGAAAATGGAAAAAGATAAACAAGAATGCAAAGCTCAGGTTGAAAATCACCAAAAAGTCACAGCAAAATTTTACAAGTGAGCTAGGGGAGTAACTCAGTGCTGGGAAAGGAAAGGAAAGGAAGGAAGGAAGGAAGGAAGGAAGGAAGGAAAGAAGGAAAGAAGGAAAGAAGGAAAGAAAGAGATGCAAATAAATTATATAAGCAATGCATGAGTAATTCTTTTTGTAAAAATTTATTACATATAAGGAACAGATACATTATGTATCTTTAGTTTCTGTGCACTTATGTACATGTGTGGTATATAGAAAAACTTGGAATATAATCTTATCAGTCTATATGCCATCAATTTGGAATGTTTTTTTTTTTTTTTTTTTTTTTTTTTTTTTTTTTTTTTTTTTTTTTTTTTTTTTTTTTTTTTTTTTTTTTTGTCTTTTTGAGACAGGGTCTCGCTATGCAGTTGAGTCTGGCCTTGAGCTCACTTTTGTAGCTCAGGCTGGTCTCGAACTCGCACCAATCCTCCTGCCTCGGCCTCCCAAGTGCTGGGATTACAGGCGTGAGCCACCACGCCCGGCTTAATTTGGAATGTTTATAATAAACTTAGGACAGGGACTACAGGACGTACAGGGTGTCACTATGTACATCAGACTCACAGTTATTCTCCTGTTTTCAGCCTCCCAAGCACTGGGGTTACAGGCATGCACCACCATGCCCAGTCTCACTAGCTGCTGGCTCAGCACGCCCCAGGGGCAGGGCTGGCACAGCACACCAGGGATCAAACCCCAGCCACTGTGTTCTGTTCAAGCAGGCCCTTTAGTCCACTGAGCTATCTGGCCAGCCCTATAATTTGGAAATTTTAATGATTGTGCATTAGTGTTTTTCCACAATGTTCCATACAAGTCTACTTATCCACTGGATAGTGTTACAAAGCAAGGTTTTGCATAATAATTTATTTCATTAATTATTGGTGGACATCGGATTGTGGCCAGTTTTACATAACATAGAAGATGCTATAGCGTTACATCCTTGGTACATTTATCCAGAGATTGCTAAGGTC
This sequence comes from Myocastor coypus, assembly GCA_004027025.1. NCBI lineage: Eukaryota > Metazoa > Chordata > Mammalia > Rodentia > Myocastoridae > Myocastor > Myocastor coypus. The sequence goes on along the minus strand of PVJA010004895.1, from coordinate 64,827 downwards.
AAATCAAGATGTGCAATTAATGCTAAGAGGATAAAACATTAAAATGTGAAAAATGGGAATTAGAGCTTACGCATGATTCCTTAGTTATATAGTCCATAGCAAGCTGTGGAGGGTAAGGGTAAATTTTAGTTGTCACTTAGATAGAAAATGAGACATCTGTACTTTGTTCATCTATTTTATTGATAAGTTATAGTGTCTTAATCAATGAAGTCACTTGGAATAACCTATTTCAGGTCCCCCTCCTGTTCCTGACAGTGACATTGGGAAGTTTCATGCCCACACACCGATGGAGTTGTGGAAAAAAGTGTATGAAAAGCTCTTTCCACCAAAGGTATGTATTTCTATTTGCTTAAAGCTAGAATTTTTAGCATTATTTTACAGTTATAGGAAATGTTCTACAGGCCCAATATGACAACTTTGTTTTTATCACTCATGCTCAAAGCTCAACTAAACATTTACTTAACCTCTGTAGTAAATAAAGCACCATGGGAGTGACAAACTGAGTAGGCCGCGGCCCCTGCTGTGCCTTTCAGCACAGCTCTTGGCTGCTGGACAACCAGAGACCCATCTGCAAGGGCGAGGAGGCAAGAGGCCTTGGGGGCTATGAAGGGGGTCTCACTAGTGATGATAAAGTTTGCAAGATCTTAGGGAGCCTTCATCTGTGGGTGCAGGATGGGTGCTTGGCTCATTAGATTGATGGCAGCCATCCTGGGCAGGGAATGATTTAGAGAACTGTGATTTCAGAGAATCAACACGCTGAAAGATACCAAGGACCCTGCACGAGACCCTCAGTATGTGGAAAGTGACGTTGATGAGATGAGAATTCAGAAAGACCAGGTATTGCCCTAAACGTGTAATTTTATCTTGTGTTTTACTATAAAATCCACCTCTGGGAATTCCATGTACTTTTCTGAAAGTTTTTATTTTATTTTTACTTTTAAAATCATTTAAAAATTATGTCTATCCCATAGAAAAATCTCATATGCATGAAGAAAAAACTAAAAAATCATCTGTTGCTCCACTACCCACAGATATGTTCGTGTTCACATATTCTTTTTAGTTTTCTGGCTTACTTACATTACAATGCGTAGTGATCTCACCGTGCTCCTGCAGACACTTTTATAGTATTTTTCATTTGTGGGATTACCTGAAAGCTCTTGTTTTTCATGAGCATATGTGGGCATGCCTATACTTTTCTTATAGCAGGAAATTATCTTGTCCAGCTGAAAGCATATAAACTCACAGAACCTAGGACCTGTTAGGAAAGTGCTTCAGAGTGATGACTCTGTTTCAGACCTGCCTACACAGCCCCATTTCAGTATGCCAGCTTGATGTAAGAGTACAAGAATAAATCCATCATGACTCAAATGCTGTTCCTAGATTTTTTTTTTTGAGATCTGCTTTCAGTTTAATAAAAGAGATTTTCAACAACCTGTACCTCATATGAGAAAATCTCTGCATTGCAAACACTTGAATTTATAAGTCATGACATCATCTGGGGTGGGATATGCAGTTTTGTGACAAGGACAATCACACAGGTGCAAGTGTGACCTTACGACAACTCTGATGCCATCAGGAAGCAGGGTTATTCCTCTTAGCACACACCTTTCATGGTAAGAGGCTATAGAATACATTTGCAAAATATTTTATAAAAGTATAGTCCAGAAATATACCATGAATATTTAGGTTTTGTAGCTAAAGCAAAGGAGCTTTTTCTACAGACAGCAAATGACCTAGCATAACCCTTATTATAGGTGAACCTTGGCTGAAGTGATTAGGTAGAAGTTATCTTTAAATTAATATTTCAGAGTCAATGATTAACTGCTGTTATTGATAAGAGTATCTGTTTATATTGTATGGGAATGACATGTTAAGCTCACATGCTATGGTATTATTAAAGGACAAGGGCATTTCAAGAGACTATGAGTTTTCACTCAGAGATCCATGTTCCCTAACTTAATTTTGAGTGGGTTGAGAAGGCAAAGCCCCATAGTGCCTGAATCCTTCACTCCTGTGTGTAGCTGCCAACAGGTCGTTAAAGGGCTGACAGATTTTTTTAACCTACCTGACAGTTTTGCCTCTAAGCCACTTTCCTTCTTGTCTTAGTAGATAAATTGTGTGATTTCATATAGCAAATGTAGTTCCTTAACATAAATTTATGTTTCTACTTTAAAAATGCCACCATGATTATCATCTGATGCTTAATTATTTGATATCTGATTTCAGAATTTGACATTCAATATCCAAAGTTTTAAATTTGAATATTATATCACCCTTTCTCAAAGAGTTTCAGGACCTAATGTTGTTTCTAATTGTGTGCTAGTATACATAGTTTATTTAGATTAATTTTGAAAGATTCTTATTGATTTTTGTCTAAATATTTAAATAATAGTCACTCCAGTTTTACTGACACAGCCTATTAAAAAGTTCATCTGCATTAGGTGAAAGTCTAGCCAGTGACCAACAGCCAAAATTTTGAGTGCAGCTGGAAGGCAAAACCCCATGGTGCCTGGATCATTCCTCATACTATGTCTTTTTGAGTTTTTACCAGGTCAAGGTATAGACCCATCTATTTCAATCTTCTGTAGTATTTCTATCGTGAATGAATGTCGAACTTTTTTTTTTTTTTTTGAGACAGGGTCTCACTGCACAGTTCAGGCTGGCTTTGGGCTTTGAGCTCACTTTTGTAGCCCAGGCTGGTCTCGAACTTGCACCAATCCTCCTGCCTCAGCCTCCCAAGTGCTGGGATTACAGGCGTGAGCCACCACGCCCAGCCTCTGAATGTCGAACTTTGTCAGAGTTTTTCCTGCATTTATTGAGATGATCATGTGGGTTTTGTCCTTGGCTCTGTTAACATGGTGCATTATATTTATTGATTTGTGTATGTTGAACCATCCCTGCATTGCTGGGATGAATCCCTCCTGGTCATGGTGTATGATCTTCTGTATGATTTGCTGCATTCTTTTTGCTAGTATTTCATTGAGGTTTTTGCAACTATGTTCATCAGGGAAATTAGCCTATAGTTCTCTTTCTTGGTTGAGTCTTTCTCTGGTTTTGATATCAGGGTAATACTTGCCTCCAGGAATGAGTTTGGAGAATTGTTTCCCTTTCTATTTCACTAAAGAGTTTGAGGAGTATTGGCATTTTTTGAGCTTTTAATATGATTATGGCTGTATAACATTTTGTAATAAAAGTAACATTATAATCCTTAGATTTGATTTGATATCTGGAATAATAATGCTTATTTTAAAAGAAAAAGAACGATTTAGCTACTTGTAAATTTTATATTCTCGCAGAACATAGTAGTGTGTCCATGATTACCCTAGAGTGTCCTGTTGCCTAAAGCAATCTAGGCTGGGGACCATGTGCCTGCAGACTCTCCACCCTGGTTGTGGCTCGGGGTCTTGTTTCTCTTGGGAGGAATGATGTCATCTGTTCATTGACTGGACTGTGACTGCCCATAGGAGTGGCGCGGGTGCAGAGCCCATGGGAGACCAGACAGGGTCCTCCTCTTGGCTCCCTCCACACCTCCCAGCCCTGTTATTAATGGTCTGAGTGAGTGTCAGGAAGAGAACGGGAGATGAGGCTCAAGACCATTAATCTTTGCATTAGATACCTGTGCTAAATCCTGACCGGAGGCAGTCGCTCTCCCTTCTCCCTCTGTCATGGTCCATTTGCCCAGCCCCATTCTCCTCGCAGTGTGCCACCTGCAGAAGGGACATAGTGCTAGCAAAGGGTAGCAAAACAGTGTTTCATCTTCATCTTAATAAAAAGAATGTGACACATTCAGTTAAAGGCATGAGCCAGGTGTACTGGTACACCCCTGTAACCCCAGCACTTGGGAAGCTGAGGCAGCAGGATCTGTGAGTTTGAGGCCATCCTAGGCCACATAGTGAGTTCAAGGCCAACAATACTGATGTGTTTATTCTTTTTTTAAGAATTTTTTATTTTATTTTATTTTACTTTATTTCTTGTTTCAGAACATTTATTTGTTTATTTGTTTATTTTTATGGCCAGCTCAGCCTGCCCTGAGGGCAGGGCTGGCGCAGCATGTGGTGCCGGGGATCGAACTGCAGTCCCTGCGATTACCTAAGCTTTGCTAAGCAGGTGCTTTAGACCACTGAGCCATCCTGCCGGGCCCGTGTTTATTCTTTGTAAGTTAACAATGTTTGAATAGTAGATAACTGTTAGCTAGATTTACTTCATTAGTTAAAACACTGCAAAGGCTATTTTAGAACTGCTATAAAAATTCTAACACTTTGAGCCCGCCAGATAGTTCAGCCGATTAAAGTGCCTGCTTAGGCAGACACAGGAACCAGGGTTCAATCCCTGGTGTGCTATGCCAGCCCCATCCCTGGGACAAACTGAGAGAACAATTAAGACTGGTGGCACGCCTGTAATCCCAGTGCTTGGGAAGCTGAGAACAGGAGGATCAGTACGAGTCTGATCTGTGTAGTAAGACCCTATAGACCCTGTACTAAAAACATAAAAAATAATGTTGTAACACTAGTATAGAGTTAAAAAAAAACTTCTAATACTAAAATTATAATAACTTGGAATGTAGGTGTCTTAAAGACACAATCCATAATTTTTCTGACAATGAGAATGGATTTTCTTTTCTTGGCGACTGTAAACTTCAATTTTGTTAGCCAAAGTGCTGCAGTCACCCTGTCTGGCAGAGTAACCACTTCTTCTTGTCCAAAATAATTACACATTAGTTAGACATTGCTTCGTGTGGAAGAGGCCCAGAAGAAAGCCCTTGATCACCCTTTTTGCCTGTCATTTGTCTTAGGAATTTCTATCTCCACTAAAATTTATGTTTTTTTGTGTGGTGGAGATAGCCCATTGGAATAAAGTGCTTGCCCAGCAAGCATAAGGTCCTGAGTTCTATCCCTGGGTACCACAAAAAGAAGTAAAGTTTGTTTTTTTATGAGATGTAAAATTAAATCGGATTTAATTAATATAAAATCTATTCTTACAGAAACATTCAGGAGATACAGCAGTTGTAAGGCAGACAGCAGCAGAGCCAAGCTCTTCACAGCTCCGCTGCTCTCACGAGGCACGCGCGGTGTGCCTGCCCTCCCTTCCTGCCGTAGAAGCCCTCTGAGTGACCGCTGGTGTCTAGGCACTGCTGGTGTCATGCCTCTGAGCAGTTTCGAGATGCACAGAGCAGCGAGTTTCCTCCATTCACATCATGTGCACCTCTCTAATATGAATGATGAATTCCTAAAAGTAGAAAAGTACACCTTAAATGTTGTCATTTCACTGACTTTCAGTTTTTTAAAAATAGTTTTGTATTGTTCCATGTTTGAGCGCATTATGATCTCATGCGTGCCGCACAGGTTTTGGCGCATGCGCATAGCACATCTTCACTCTTGTCGCGCCCGCATCTCCATTGTTTTCCCATTTGACTTTTCAATATTTGATAGATGCTCTGCTTTATTAGTTGGGATCAATTGTATATGCTCTATAAATATATAATTGTATCTGAAACTGTAATAAAGCGATCAGTGCTTGGACTACACATACTGAAAACTTTCTAGAAAATAAATCTGTAGGATAATCAGTTACAAAAGAAGTTTTGAGAATGATAATACTTATTACAAAGGATACATTGTTACATCTTTAAAATGCTAAGGAAATTTTAAGATGTCTATTTGAATTGGAAAATTAATTTTTCTTTAACATTTTAAGCTTTATTTATTTATGTTATGGCTGGCTTGGCCTGCCCTGGGGGTGGGGCTGGCGCAGCATGTGGTGCCCGGGATCCAATGGAGGTCCCTGCCGTTGCCTAAGCACGCACTTTAGACCGCTGAGCTATCTCGCTGGTCCCGGAAATCTAATTTTTCTTAATGCATGCTTTTGTTTTAGGAATTGGAGCAGTACAAGAAAAATGCTTCCAAGTCTTGGAAACAGATTGATCTTGACTCTTGAACCTTACTCAGCTATTACATTGGCTTTTTCTTTCCCAAATTCAAGTAAGACTATTCTATTAATTAACTGTTGTGGCAGTCTGTGAAGAAAGCTACGAAATGTGATTTGTTACAGGAAGAGCTCATTTTTCTCAAGTGGGACTCTTTTCTGGATACTCTGAAGTTTTTTAAAAAAGGAAAAACATTTTGTAACTACATGTCATATTTCTTAAAAATAAAGGACTCTTGTGTTCCCTGTGTCTAACATGTGTCAGTAGAATAGATTCATACTGTTTTGCTTACATGTTCTTGGGGCTGTGAAAGCAAAAGAGTATTTGCTAGCAGTTTTAAATACAGTGTTAAGTGTCCATATTAAACACATTCTTCCTAGAAGTTGAACTCAACTGTAGTTGATGAGAAACCAGATTTTGGCTCCCTGGTAGCATGCTTTTATTCTCAACAGTGAGGCATAGGAGCACCTGCAAATATTTAAAATGCACGTTCCTGCTGGGCACGGTTGTTGTACACTGTAATCCCGGCCCTCGGGAGGCTGAGGCAGGAGGATCCCATGGAGGTCAAGGCTAGGCTAGACAGTGAGTTTGAGACCCACGTGGACTACATAGTGAGACCCTGTCTAAAAAAAAAATGCATATGCCTAGGTTTCTACACCCAGAAATTCTGAATCATTGCTCTGCAATGGAGCATGTCATCACCAAGTGAAACTGACATATTAGCTGAAATTAACAATTTTTTGAAGATAGACAAAACTAAGGTGATATCCTGTGAAAAGCAGAGCAATAAATTGGGGATAATGAGGATTCTTTCCAAGATGGCTCCCTTAAGAAGCCTTTCCACCCCTGTAGGTTTATGTACTTGCAGTTAAGTCCAGTTTTCAGTATAAGTCCCATTATTAGCCAGGAAAGTTATTCTTGTTTTTTCCATTACCACTTAAGAAGCACAACTGCAGTATGCCCTCTGCCAACTTCAAAGAATCACATTTCTGGACCCCAGGAACACTGCCACAGCGGAGTGCGTCTATGTGGGGAGTGGTCATCCCCTAGCTGCAGGGCAGTGACAGGCAAGAGGACAGAGTTCCCCGATACTTCTGAGGAATCTGTCTTAAGAATAGATTCCTTGCCAGCATGCTGTGGAGAAGGAGCTTCTTCACACTTGCCGTGAGCATCACAATCCCAGAAACATCCCTGCATGCCACAGTAGTAGGGTTTTTATTATATAATTTGATTTTCTTACATATCGCTGTCCATTTTTAACTTGAGATGCAAAATATCACATGTTGAAAGTTGTGTTTTTGTAACATTTAATAGCTTGAAGTCACATGCGATGTCAGTTTTCAAAGTGTTCCAGGTTCAGATGAAATTCATCTGCATATGAATAGTGGAAAATGCTTCTACTTACCGTGTACACCCAATATCTTTCTTATGTCGAAATGTATGATTTCAAAAGATATTCCTGTGGGACTTTGAACTACTTTAATAGATTACCATCTCAGATTGTCTATAACTGGTGTGACATATATAATCTGGTAAGGCATTCTGTAACTGTTATACCGTAATCATCAATGTCATAAAAAATGACAACACTGTGCTGGTAATGTAACCAGTGTCTCCAGATCCTTAAATACTGTCCTGGGCCATACAATTTTACTGTGGTTTCCTTAATGAAATGATCTCTCCTACTATAATGTGAGACATCTCAAATGCTATAATTTATCGTGCTTTACAAGCTAGGTCACAGTAACTGAACAAAGTTTGGATGCTGTTCTGCTCAAAGTCACCATGGCGACATTGACATAAGTTCATTTCAGGCTCATAATGAATTACCTAAAGGTCAATCAGAAAGATAATCAGTGATGAAGTAAAGAATCCATCTTTAATATCTGGTGTTTATCATTTCACCACTGGAAATATGTTGTGCATGTGTGCATCCCCGGGCTGCTGTTATGATTTAAGAACATGAATCCCTCGCGTCACTCTGCTCCGCTAGTGGAAATGCTGTGCAAGTTTAGTAGTTTTCTGTAAGGACTAAGTAACAGTTGATCTCCATGTCTTAAGGAGGTGACGCCTCGCTTGTCCAATAACACTGCCTCTTAAGTTTGTAAGGAAGCTAAGCTGGATGTGCAAGTGGCAGGTTTATCTACAAGGCGGCAGCAGCAGAGCTTCCATGGCGCTGTGCTCACCATGCAGCCCCTTCCTTCCTGCACGCTCAGTGTCGACCCTCAGCAAGGCCACTGGCTGCTCAGTGTCAGGGCTGGTCACCGCCTGCTTCTGTCCCACATCCTCTCAATGTGACCAGAGAGCTAGGCCCTCTCTGTGTGGACGAGTGCACATCGATGGGGTGTTGGGAAATAAGTTCGGGCCCTATGTATGCCAGGCAAGTGCTCTACCACAGAAGTGCTTTTTCCTTCATTGCTCACTCTGTCTCTCTGTCTCTCTGTCTCTCTGTCTCTCTGTCTCCCTCCCTCCCTCCCTTCCTTCCTCTCCCTCTCTCCTTTTTCTTTTCTTCATTTTTTCTGAGATAAGGTTTCACTAGGTTGCTTTTTAGCCTCAAGTTCATGGTCCTCTTACCTCAGCCTCTCAAGTAGGTGGTATCACAGGCGTGCACGCCCATGCCTAGCAGGTATGGAGATCAAATGACAGCTGAAACCTCCTGACCTAAGTCTACATGCTTCTGTGTTTCAATTAAACCTTTACCGTGTTCCCTGTTACTTCTAGTCAGTAATCATTTGAACATCTCTTCTTACCAAAGTCTCTATCAAATGTAGGCATAATTTGCACTTTGTCTCATTTTTCTATATCTAGGACAAGGAAAATAAATATCCACACTCATCTTCCATAGGCTTATGGATTATTATTTACATTCTTGGGCCAGTTCAGTCACAATTTTCAAACACCACATGTGCCAACAGGTTGGAATAGCAAGGAACTGTGACCCACTTCATGGCACTCGAGGCCTATGTGGATCTGAAGTGCACAGGTACAGTCTTAGTGGTGGAAAGGCAAGGTCCCACCAAGAAAGAAATCCAGAGATCCACGGTGGTCTTACTTCAGGCATTCGAAACGGCCATCCTCATCTCGACAGCTGAGGCTCCATCGCTTGGCCACACCTTGTTCTATCTGCTAATAAGGCAGTCCCTGATTTTAAAAGCAGCTATCCCTAGGATGACCAGAACTGGGATATATGCATATAAAATCAGAAAGTTCGCTGTGAATCTGGATGTCGCACCTGGGCAGGTTGTTTCAATGTACTGAATTCCTTGGGTCATGGCGCACAATGGGTTAGTCAGCTGAGAACTATTTGAGCTGCCTGCCGAAGAAAAGATGGGCAACATCAGCCATGGTACATCTGAGGCGACACACCACATACTCACCACAATGTTTAGGAAGTGTGTAGTGCTCCGTGAAGCACCCTTCCTCATGAAACATACATGACTTTTTGGGGAGTCCAGAGCTCACAATCAAATGAGGCAAAAGTGAAAGTTCTTGGCGTTGGAGTCATTTAAAGATGCCGATGAGTTTTGTTTCTACTTGGGGTATAGATTCCCTACCATATTTTTGATAAAATAATGTTCACTTAGCACCAGATGTCCTAAATAGCTGATGCTGTCACCTCAAAATATTTAAATAGCCACTAGATTCTGCCATGTTTGTTTATTGCCTTCTGGGTGGCCCTGAGATCCCCAGTGGCCTGGAGATTTGCTGTGTTCCCTCTTCCCTCACACCCCCATGGGAGTGGGGAATAGACTTTCACAATTGAAAATGGCTCCACTCGGCTGCCTACTGCATACATTTTGGGGAGCCAGAAGCCCTAGTGTAGCCTGCTTCAGTGAGCTCAGTAGGTATAAGGGCTAAGTATCTAGAATGTAGAGTTTAATTCAATGCACATAAGTTCTGTTACTTGCTAATAATGTCATAGTGGCCTTAAGCTATTGAGTACGGCAGGAGACGAACTCAACCACTACTTATCTTATTTTAAAAATCAAAGAAAATGCTGTCCTTTATTTCAAGACAAGGTGTTAAAAATAATTTATTATAAAATATAACATTTATTCCCAAAATACATAACTCTCAGAAAATTGCTTCCTGAAAGTAATATGTAAAAATAGTATTTCAAAACTGAATACTTACCGCAAGTGAAATTCAGTCCATAGAACTCATTGACTATAAGAATCTCACAGCAATATTTTTGGAATGTAAAATATCTGTAGATTCTAAAAGGAAAGTTCATTTCTTCTATATTTCTTAAGGAAACAAAAAAGAGAAACATAAAAATTCAGCAGGCTCTGGTAAACAGTTTTACCCAAGAAAAGAAAGCCAACCTTATTTCATGTTCTCTAACATAATTTTTTATCTCAATTATAAAAATGATATCCACTATAAAAATCTTTAAACGATACTAAAATACAAATAGAATACACTGCCCAGAAGTAACTGTGGTTAATATTTTGGTAATACATACAAACTATGCATATGTTTATGAAATTTTACACAAATAGAGTTAGGCTGTGCTATTTCCTAACAGGCTTATTTCCTGCAAACATATGTCTCAGTCTCCTTCCAAGTGAGTAAGTGAAGTATTCAGTCATTTTAATTACACTTTGCTGACCCAGTAGAGACTTTGCCAGTCCTTTTATGATGGCCTACTGCCTAATTTTTTTGATAAGCACCACTTACATAACAGAAGAAAGCACACACATATATTGCGCGAGTGGATACCCATGATCAAACATGGACTGGAGGGTGCTAGGGTATGAAGTGAGATCTAAAATGAAATGCAAGGGGAAGGAGGGAGCGAGCACACATTCATGTGAAAACGAAGAGCTTCCCCTCTGCAGTCTTCAGTCAGAAGGCTTCATGCCTGTGCAGCAGCCTTCTCTGTCTACTCCGTATAATGTTTCTACCAGCCAAAAAGTGCATGTGAAACATATTTGCAAAGCTCTAGTTCTAAATGTTTTAGCAATTTAAAAAATAGTATCTTCAGTGGACTAAACACTTGCTTAGGCAAGCGAAGGGACCAGAATCCGATCCCTGGCACCATATGCAGTGCTGGCCCCATCCCGGGGTACACTGAGCAGGCCACTGAGACCAGGTTTGGTGGTGCACACCTGTAATCCAGCCCTGGGGAGGCTAAAAGCAGGAGGATCACTACTAGGCTGAGCTGCATAGTGAGACCCTGTACCAAGTACATCATTTAAAAAAAAAAAAAAAAGTAGTATTTTATCCCTGAAGAACTCACTATGTTGTTAGAGACGCAGACTATATGTCCTTAACACATTTGTGCCAAAGACTGCTATTTTTGAAATTTTTTTTCATGAAATTTATGTATGTTATCTAGAAAAGTTCACGGAATAAGACTTTAAAAAGGAAAAAAAATGTCATTATGCTCCATCATTATTGCCATTCCAAAAATGAAACATGAATCAAAAAAGGATTAAAACTATAAAAATACTGAATAGCAGCTTGTTTACACCACAAACATTTGAAAGATAGCATCACATGTCCATGACACTCTTGTATTGGGGTTTATGATTTCCCCTCTGCCCACGTAACTCCCCAAGTCCCACGACTTTCAGTTAGTGGCAGTTTTCTAAGGCACAAAGTAAAGGAGCCACATGGAGAGGACATTAATTGGTCTTGCACTGACTGGGTTGGCAGAAACCCTGTGTTGACCTGAGTGGAGACCAAGAGCTGGGCCCTGTGAAAAACATGAGGATAAGTGAATCACCCCTGCCGCCCTGGAGTAGTGGGTGATCTATTAAGGAAATGCCCGGCAGGGAGGGGATGCAGGTGCTCAGAGAGAGCTCTTGGGCCAGCAGGGAACAGCAGGTGGGCAGAGGGACAAAAAGAAGTAGAAGGCACAGAGGAAGGCCAGGCTGTGTACTAGAAACCCAGGGAGGAACCATGGGTTTAGATTTGCTGACATGGAACTGTCCCCATATGCTACTAAGTGGTAGGAAAGTACACATCCTCCCCATTGTGTACACTAGTGCAATCCCATTTTTTACTAAAAATGTTCTTAAGGTCTAGCCAGATATACAACCGGGTTTAACTCGGGGTTGTGCTATTTTGGGTATCCATTCCTTTCTTCTGCATACATGTCTATATCATGTGCAATTTTTGTCTCAAAGAACTTGAAATATTTTGTGAGTAGCAGAAACAGCAAAGCGGCTTCCATTTGTGCTTGAAGAAGAGAGAGCCAGGAGTGCAAACAGCCAGGGCGTGGTAGATGAATGCACAAGCCAGAGCAGCCAGTGCTTGGGGGGCAAGCGGAAGCTCCTGCAAAGAAACCCAAGGCATTTAGGAGGCATGTTGGCCGTTGCCTCCATTTCAACAGCAGTTAATCTCCTCTTGCCAAAAAGCAGGTATAGGAAGAAGTACGGGGCGACCAGAACATAAGGATTCAAATCATAAAAGAGGAGGCAATGGCCAAGCTTGAGTCTGCATCTCCCAGAAGGAGCTGATCTGTGCAGTCCTTGTAGACAGGGCACTTCTGACGAATTCCAGGGCATGGAAAGGATACCTTCTAGATGCTTCTAAACTAGCTTGCTTTGCTTCCCTGTGTCTTCACGTGGATCACCTCACGGACTCCTGGGGACCTCTTCAGGTAAGTGAGGCAGAGAGAAGAGCCCATTTCATAAATGAGGAAGGTAATTTAGACAGAAGAGTGCCAGGCAGGGGGGCACACACCTGTCATCCCAGCACTCGGGAGGCTGAGGCAGGAACTTTGATCACCAGGAGTTTGAGGCCAGCCTGGGCTACATAGTGAGTTGAAGGACAGCCAGAACTACACAGCGAGACTCTGTCTCAAGAACAGACAGATAGACAGACAGACTTGCTCATGCGGCAGGCAGGGGGTACAGGAAGACTCTGACCCAAGTCAGCCCTCTCTCCAGGGCCTCACAGGCCTGGGACTCACGCAAAGTTAAGTCTCAGCTTTGTTTCCACCTGAAAATGAGTCATTCTGAGAGCTAAGTGACTGACATATAGAAGTTACTTTGTACAGTGGATGTTACTCTTTGTTTGTTTGTGATTTGATTTTTAAGTCCAAAAAAATAAAACCTTTAAGTGCTGAGAATTTATATTTTACTCGTGTCACCTGTCTTTTTCCAACATTTTAAATTTTTCTACTTCTTGTGTTCTCTTATAAGTATGCATATTCATTATAAATGCTTCTTTTTTCCCGGCCAGCTCAAGCCCAGCCTGAGGGCAGGGCTGGCACAGCATGTGGTGCCAGGGATCAAACTGCAGTCCCTGCACTTGCCTAAGCAGGAGCTTTAGACCACTGAGCTAAACCCATGCATTCATTATAAAACGATGGCTGCCCATTGTAGAAAATTTATAAAATACAGCCAATATGAATTTCAGGGCTGGGGAAAACAGTGGTACAAGCACCTGCCTGGCAAGTACAGGGGTCTGGAGTCCAATTTCTGGCACCAAAAATAAATATTTTTTAAAAAGAAAATATGAATTTAGAACATTAATATCATCTAGAGATAATTAGTGTTAACATCTGACACATGTTCTCAACGTCCTGAAACTTTCTTGAGCAGTGTTAACCTGCAGTCATTTTTCTTATCTGATGAGTTTTAATTCCTAAAACTGGGAATTGAGAACCAGAGTAGAGACCGCACAGTGCCAGGTCAGAAATGAACTAGCAGGATACACAATCTTAAGCCCATGATGTGGATCGCGCATTTTTCTGAAGCATTCAAATTGATTTTCCTTCTTTTGTTTTCATGGCTTGTGTGTGGATCGTATTACTAATTGCTTACCTTATTTCCTGATTCCTAACAGAGAGACATTTTACTGAGTAATTGGTTCCAGGTCGAAGGTAGTAGTGATGACTTAGCAAGCTGAGCAAGTACTGCAGACCATAAAGTGACAGATACCTCAGCTAGGATCACCGCGCTGCCTTCTGGAATTCCTTTATAGCAGTCATCATCCTGCGGTCATCAACCACAGACACCACCCTACATCCTCTGACCCTTTGCATCTCACCTGACAAATCCAGATCCAACCAGCAGCCCAGCGATGCTCAGCAGAGCCACTATACTGTTGACGATGTTTGGGTTCTGGACTATACCAAGTAGCACAAGAGTTAAACATTCGCCAATCATGTGAGGGGCCAAGAGCGCGGCAGAGAAATAGCCAAATCGGGCAGCCTCAGGATACAGACCCAGAGCCCTAGGAAACCAGAAGGCCATTAGCTCTGTCATTGAAGAAAAATGCCACACTTGCCTTCCATGCATAAATAGTTGGTGTTACAGGCTGGGAAGAGCTAGCAGAGCCAGCCCAGCTTGCTTTACGTGAGGCATCTGGGGCCCAGGGCCAATGCTGGAGCCCTCTCATTACCATTGATGTTTCCATTGGCTTCTACTCAGGGGGAGTCAGCTCCCTGAGGTACTTGTAGCAAAATAATAAGTTCCTAAGACAACAGTCATAATGAGCAGCACTAAGGAAGCTGTCGGACTCTTGGGGCCTCCTTATGAGGAACTAGGTTCTTCCAACGCCACTCCTACCCCAGTGCTGAGGGCCCACCCAGCCTGTGCCGCCCTGTGTCGTCCTCATGGAAGTCCCGCCCCTAACTCTCTTTTTCCCAATTACTCCTCCATCAGACCGGTTTCCCCCTCCGGGAAACCCCCTCTGTTCCATTCTTATCTTTCATTCTAATCTTCCTTCCTTGAGTTGACTTTGATTTCTTTGTAAACAAGCAACCCTGTACCTGTGACCCTTTCTCGGACACTGCCTTCCCCAAATTTTACTTCTTACATGGTAAGGGTTTTAAGCATCCACTGCAGCCGGGTTGCTCTTTAGCTGTAGAGTAGGGAAAAGCAACTGGCCTGTCCTATACCCTCCTCCTCTCTTAAGGCCACCACCTTTCCTCTTGCACAAATCATGACAGTTTATCTATTAATTCCCTTCACCATTGTAGTCTTGTGACATTTAAAGCCTTCATTCCCCTCAGATGATTTTATGGACCTGGCCAGCAGTCATTCCCTGTCAGGATATTCCAGGAAGCCTTCACACTGGTACCCTGTGTGGTCAGGAACACTTGCTTTCACTTCCCTAAGGTCTTGAGCCCCGCTGAAGAGCCCTCCACATACGGACCTCTCCTCATCAGCTGATCTCCATTCCAGGGGCCGCATCTGCCTAACCTGGGTCAGTCTGCATGTCTTCAGTTCACACTGTACTCGACCCACTTTCAAGGATCCAGACTCGAGCACACCCTCTCTCACCTTAGCCTCCCTCAGTCCTCACTGCCCCAGGTCCTTGCCTGCTTCTGTCACCCTTTGCCTTATCAGTCCTCAGCCCTGGGCACCCTACCTTCTGGCTTGGGTGACCAAGAAGCAAGTTCAAAGTGTGTTGACCTCTGCCTGTGGCTGTGCTGGTTGGATCTAATCTGCCTTGTCTGACCCTGGGACTCTTACGGTCTTATCTGTATGTCTTGGGTCCCAGTGGCATTTCCCATCATGACTGATTATAACCTCTATGGTACCCTTCTCCCCATTTCAGTCTCTTTCCAGTTCTCAGCAGGTGAACTCACCTCCTAGTTTGTAACTTTCTTGCTACTTTCATTCTCCATTTCACTCTCTTTCTCTCTCCTCCTCCGCAACCCCATCTTTGCCAAATACTTCCCACCCACTCACGTCTGTGTGTGCGTGTTATTCTGATTCTCTGCCCTTACCTGGGCCTACTCTGAAACCTTGATCTGAGACCTACCCAATTGGAGCTATATCTTCACTGAACTCACACTCGATGTTTTGAGGTTTCTAATTTTTGTTCATTTACTTCTTGTGGTGTACGGGATAGAGCTGAGAGATTTGGGCCTGCTAGGTAGGGCCTCTAATCCTGAGCTACTCCTCTAGCCCCTCAGTGGCTTCTTTCTTTCTTTCTTTCTTTTTTGGGTACTGGAGCTTGAACTCAGGACCTTGCACTTGCGGTACTGGGGCGTGAACTCACTTATTCTACTGAGCTATCTCCCAACCCCTCCCTCGGTGTTTCTAATACTCTTATTTATCACATCCTAAGATAACCATTCTTTGAGCTTGGTGCACACATAAGCAACTGACCCTATGTTTTCATCCCATCCTCTCTCCCCAACAGCATCTGTTTCTTCACAACACTCGTAAACCTGGCTTTGACCCACTCTACTCTGTGAAGCTCTTCTCTGGAAATTCACAATGACTGCCTCCTTTCCTACCTCACCTCCTTTCCTTAATAGGTTAATATGCCTTAACACACACACACACACACACACACACACACACACACACACACACGCTGCCAACGTTGTTCCCCCTCTCACTTCCCCAATACCTCTCTGCCTTCTCCCCTGACCGGCCATCTTCTTCTTCCCCTTTAAGCTCCTACCCTTGGAAGTCACACTAGCCATGCACCAGTTTATCTTATGCTTGTAATGACTCAGACAATATGCCTTGGGCCTTTGAACTGGCTATGGTTCGGAGCACCCGTATGAACCCAGACAATGAAGAGAAGCCACGTCTCAGGACAGCCTACGCTTTCCTTCCTGGAGCCAAGAGCTAGGCACCTTTACACTACAGGAATCAGAGAATGCCAGGCCATCCAGGGCAAAGTTACAAAGTGCAAATCCAACTCCCCAGAACAAATCCTGCACATACTATAACTCTACATATCCTTGATTTATTTCTCTACAAAGTTCTAAGACATAAAAGGAAGGTGGCAATCCAAGTCCAGAGGCTCGGGGATGTGCCCTGGCTCCCAGTACTCACTTCCTACCGTCACGGTGCTCTGCCTCCAGCCCGCTTCACTCGGCCCAAACCGCAGTGTCCCGACAGTGGCCAGGCACATCAGTAATACCCAGGCAAGGGAGCTGCTCTCCTCTAGCTCACGGCAGCCTAAGGAGGCCGCACATCATTGCTGGTGATGAGTGGCCACGTCCTGTGGTCGCTGGGGACCTCAGTCCAGCCACCGTGGATCCCTCTTCCCTGGCCCACACCGTGGAGAACATGTGGCCTGCTTTTTCCTGGCACAATTAGTCTGTCTGGTTTGTTCTCTGGTTCCATACCACATACAGTTCGGTTATTGAATTTATTATAGAACCAGTGTATTAAAAGGCAGGGCATCCCAGCGCTTGGGAGGCTGAGGCAGGAGGATTGGTGCGAATTCAAGACCAGCCTGGGCTACAAAGGTGAGCTCAAGGCCAGCCTGAACTGCATAGTGAGACCCTGTCTCAAAAAGGCAAAAAAAAAAAAAAAAAAAGGCAGGGCATTGCACTAAACATGAATGGGCAAAGCGCAGATAGATCCTCGAGAGCACAGAACGTGGAGTCAGCCACCCCGGGGCTCTCTTTCTCTCATCTTACTCCGTGCAGCCCCGACTGGGGTGGGCGGCACGGCCCTGAAGCCCCTTACCAGTAGCTGACACTGCTGAAAAGCACAGTGGCAATGATGCTGAAGGGGACGATGTGCAGCACGTAGGCCAGCAGCATCTGCCACTTCTCGTAGAGGCCGTCCAGACTCTCCTGGTCACTGACAGCTCGCAGCACGGGGACTGACACAGAAGGCAAGGCAAGAACAGTCGTCACCGCACAGCTGAGGCAGGAAGGGCTCGCCCACGCAGCAGGGGAGCCCCAGGTGGGCACGTCGCCCTCTGTGGGACGGCGAGCCTCCCCGCCACAGCACTCTACACTCTACCTGAATTCCAATATTGGTGCAAAAGATGAGATTTATTTCCTCCTCCCTAAACTCAGAGGAGGGGGTGGTGTTATGAATCCCAGAAAAAGGGCATGAATGAGCAGGGCACTTGGTCCTCTGTGTGGCAGGCTGGCCCCCACTGCAGCGTGCATTTCACAGTGACTCTCAGAGGACCCAGAACTGCCTGGTGGACCCAGGGACTTGTTCTCCTTCATGGCCATCTCCGAGATCAACTCTGCAAAAAGCCTCATCCTGCCCTCTCATTCCCTGAACTGTGTGTTTCACTTCAAGGGTCCCTCTAGTGTCTGTCTTCCTGACTAAGTTATAACAGCAGGCATCGGGGTGTGGCCTCCAGATTCCCACCAAATTCGAATATCAGATGCTGGTTATTCCAAAGGAAGTGATGTTGCAAAATTGGCCAGTAACTGGGCCCCCATGGGCATCCTTGAGACCAGGAAAGATACTCTGAAAAGCTTTCTTCCAGCTGTCTGCCACCATGACCTCAGAACTGCATGTTTGCCTGAATCCATGGACCCTCAGAGAGATCTTCCTGGTGAGCTAATTCAGGGCAGGGACTCATAACCCAATAGCTGCCTTTCCCCAGTGAGGATCTGGAGAAGGTCAGGGGCAGTTCGGAGAAATATGCTTCTGTGGTGGACTTTCACAGGGTGACACTGTGGTAGGAGCTAGGGAGGGAGAGAGAAGAGCGTCTCTCGCACACCGCACTTACACAGAGTCACAGCATTGAGCATGCCTGTGTATGGGGTGGCACCCACAAACTGGTACAGAAGACCCACGCGGTCCTGGACAGCACCCTTCAGCATGTTGTTCTGGACCCGCAGGAGGAAGAAGGTGACAAACGAACCCATGATCAGATTCTGAAGGAGACGCATCGCCAGGGCTTGCTTATTTCTCAGTAAGTTTCTTGTCACTCTCCTGAAAACAAACCAAACAACCCCAATTTAATGCCTTTTCTTTTATGACTGGTGGTGATCTAAAGACCTAAAATGCCGCGTGGGGGCCTGACTTTCATTTCTGTGGCTCTTACCTCAAGAGGACCCCCAGCTTACAGAGAGCTCCAGGAAGATCTTTGGTTTTGAAAGGAATCGCTGGTAATGTTTTCAGGTGTTTTGTTCTTTCAATATTCTCCAAGGTTCTGTAACAGATTGCTGACTCTTTGTAGGAAGATTCAAACATCTGGACTCGCTTGTAGGTTTCTATTTCTCGTTCTTTGCTTTGAGAATCCACTGATGTCAGGTCCACTATATTTTTCCCCAGAAAAATGTGTTTTTCCATGTGTTTTTCAATGCACTTATATACATGGTGGCAAATAATATGCTTTACTATTGATTCAGTAATATTAACCACAATACTGCATCTCATTAGAATAAAATCTATTCTTTTTAAAATCTATTCTTAATGCCCACCTATAAAATCAAAATATTGGAAAGCTAGCCAGAAAGACCAGGAGAATCCCACTGGGACTAACAGCAAATGCAGTAGCTCCATTAATTTTTCTCTAACAAAGTAGTAGAGCCATTCACTTGAAAGAGACCCCATCTCATTCTGACAAGTGATCTATGGTGAGTTAACTGACCCACCAATTAACTCCTCCACAAACAAAAGCAAAACTAGGACCCACTAAGGCAGGTGCAATCTGGGCAGAAACATGAGATGAGGAAATTTTAAAAAACATTCACAGTGGGAAATGTGAAAGCAAAACTTACTATAGAAGTCAAAAGGGTTGGAATGTTCAGGACAAGGGTAGCCGCAGTTGTTGAAGAAATCGAGCATCTCCACTGGGGTACCACAGAAAACCAACTCTCCAAAGGTCAGGATAGCGATTTTGTCAAAGTGCTGATCAGAGAACAGACAGACGGTGCAAGGTCAGGGCGCCAAGTCCTTCACTTCCAAGCAGCCAGTTGGTCCTTTGGTTACCTCAGCCACCCATCAGCAATCTCAGAGGCCCACTGAGGATGGTCAGAGTGGGTTTCTACATGTACCAGCTGGGTCACCTCAGACAACCAAGCTCTCCCCCTCCTGAGCCCCAGGGTCACCTCTGAGGTAGGAGAGCTACATGGCCAGGTTTAAGTTCTAGCCATCACACAGAGAGGGTGACCATAAGCAACCTGGGGTGTTCTGTTTCTTGTTTATATTTGAAATCTCAGATTATCATGAAAAAAAAAAATGAAGAACAGCTAACTAACAGGATGCTGGGAGTTTGCAGAAGGAATCTGCAGGATTCAGCGGAATAACACAGCCTTGGAAGCCAACTCAACCATGAGTGGCAATTCCACCTTTTAGCTCTGTCCTACTGACTCTGTTTTGAGTCATTTCTATGCTCTGCCCTTTTCCTCTGTCTTAGAGATAGAGTGATGCCTGCCTCAGAGGATTATCAGGAAACTTAGCTGAGCAAGTCTTTCAAATGGATTTGGAATGTGATGCTAAAAAACCCTGGTTTCCATCATTTATCTTCCCTGGTCAGGACTGCTGGCTCCAGTTATCTGAGGACTCACTCTCCGCTCAGGGCCATGCCTCCTACCTGGAAGAGTTCAGAGCGGGGCTGGTGGATTGTGAGGATCACGATGCGGTCCCTGCGAGCCAGCTCTGCCAGCAGATGGATGATCTGATTGGCAGTCATGGAGTCCAGGCCTGTGGTCGGCTCATCAAACATCATGATCTCTGCCAGCAAAGAAAGGGGCAGGAAAAAAAAGAGAAAGAAAGAAAGAAAAGAAAAGAAAAGAAAAGAAAGAGAGGGTCAGATGTCAGAGCTACTGCCCACCGGGCTCTGTGCTTAAAACTCAGGTTCTGACCAGTTCTTTATTGAGCTGTTGCACCCAGGTGAGATGAGAAGGAGCTGCATGCAAACTGCTTAGGGGTCTTCATATGGAGGAACAGTGGCTTGTTTCCACCACAAAAATGACCAAGAGCTCTAAGAACATTGTTTTTGATCTGCCTTCTAGTAACCAAGCACTACCAGGAGATCAGGTAGTCTTGATCTACACAATATGAAGAAAAGCTCCCAGTGCAGCACCCCCAATTCCAAGTTCCTAAAAGGGTTGGCCAGCCAGGTGGGGCAGTGACTGGTCCAGGCAAGAGAGAGGTAGACTGGCTACCCCGTCCATCCTGGTCGCTCTTCCAGCATGGCGTACCCTTTTCAGCATTGGCCTTCAATTTCTACACTGATTCCTATTGTCTCATAAGCATGTGTGGTCCTACCAAAGCTAACCAGCCTTGGGGCCCAGGAGATAGCTCAGGGGCACAAGTGCCTGCCTGGCAAGTGCAAGGTACTGAGTTTGATCCCCGGTTCCACAAAATAAATAAAATAAAATAAAATAAAAGCTAACCAGCCTTTCCCTGCAAATACAGTGGTACTGCTGTAGTAAGAAGTGTGGATGGGGCAGGTCCCATGCTCATGGGAAATGCTAACAGAACACTCAAACACAAATGCAATGTTTCTGATGCAGGGGATGTTTTGCACAGGTGGTTCTTATTGAGGTATTATGTTCGATAAATGCACAGTAAAGGGAAAACAGTGTGTCGGAGATGCAATTAATAGGCCTAGACTAATTAACCATGATGAGATCACGATAGGTCCTTGCCTTACATGAACTGCACAGCATAACAACGCAGCACACTGAAAAGAGAATGTTGGTTGTTCCCTTTTTCAAGCACATGGCCAACTGAGAGCTGTGACCTGTTGACACGGCCCAGCATCATAAGGGAATAGGATACTGCCTCTAATCCCAGCACTCTGGGAGGCTGAGACAGGAAGTTCATAAATCCCAGCCTAGCATGAGCAGCATGGAGACTTCATGAAACTCTCAAAATAAAAAATAAAAAGGGCTGGGGATAGAGCTCAATGTGAAGGCCCTGGGTTCAAGCCCCAATACAAGTGCAATATGTGTGTGGTGGTGGTGGTGGTGGGGGTAATGGGATATCTTTCACTAATCCAAGAGAAGATCATAGTTCAAAATTCAATGTTCAGTTTATACTGTGTGTATTGCTTTCATCATCTGAAAGCTGAAAAATTATAAGTGGGGACCATTGTTCAGTTGGGCACTACCTATGCTTAGAAACTACACAGCACTTCCAAATGTCCTGGGTTTCCATTTGGGAGAGGTCAGCGATTTCAGAGCTACACAAACTGCTTTCCACATGCAGACTAAGAAGAAAGGGCCTGGAGGATCAACAGACACATGACAAGCGCGCCGGGCACCACAGGTCTATCTAAGTCCCACTTACTGGGGTCCTGGAGGAGCTGGATTGCGATGGAGACCCGGCGCCGCTCACCACTGGAGATACCCCCCAGGTTGTAATTGCCAATCACCTGGTCTGCCACGTGGCTCAGATTCAGCTCTGCCATGGTAGCCTCCACCTGTGGGAGACACCAAGACCCGGCCCGCTGACTGCCCGTGTGACAGCTGCAATCTCAGCTCCCCAGCGGGGGGCGGGGGTGGGGTGGCCAGGGAGGGACCATCTGAGAGCACCCAGCCGCTTCCAGCCTACCCAGGTCCTGGGGAAATCAGTCTATGGTAGCGAAATCCAACTCGGCTTAGGTCCCAATATTACACACATATCAGATTTAAATAAGGAGAAGAGATATGCATTTGAAGTTGCTGGGGCAATGAAAAAAGCTTATATTTTCTGCCTGGAAATTTGTCATGAAATGACAAACGGTTTGCTGAAACCCTGTTTTTAGATGCCGCCTCTGTCTGACCCATGCAGAAAAAGTGTCCAAAATGGTGGTGATAATAAATTGTAGTATTTATTAATTATAATAAATATTTCATGTGTTCACAAATCCAAATTTGAACTAAGCCTGGTTTTCCCTGCATCACTGGGTACACCCTAGGGTCTGACTGATCAGCCATCAGCAGGCAGCGCTGGAGGAGGTAGATAAAAGAAAACTGAAGATGGATTACGGCAATGTGCTGTGCTCAGCCTCCTCGGATGCAGTTGTGTACTTTTCATAAAGAAACAAGCAAGTAAATAAATAAATACATGCACTGCACTGAAAAACAGCCACAGCCAACTAGATCCGAGAACAAAGGAGAGCCGTGTGAACAAAATTCCACAGAAGGCAAGGGCAACATGCCAGCATACAGGAAGCTTTAAGCAAAAGAAGGGTCATGTCTGAAATAGATAAAGAAGGATAATGAGAAGGAGCAAGTGTGTAAATAAACTACTTTGCGATGATCTGGAAAGAAGAAGCAGCTCTTGTTGTCCTTGGACTAAGAGGTCCTAGACGTGGGCTTCGATTGATGCGGCTGGGTTTGCTTGCTCTCCAGCAGGGGTAAACTTCCAAACCTCCTTTTATACCTGTGCCTTCAAGAAAGTTGTAAGTTTGTCCCCGGGCTTGGACAGGATGGACAGAGCAGACAGTTACCTAATCTGCCCTGGGTGTTTGCGCCTAACAGGAAACCTCTTTGGTGTTTGTGCAGCCTCTATGCAAAGTGGAATTCACAGAGTCTTGAAGACGTTGGGGGAAATCAAGCCCAGTCCTCTCTATGCCCTGGCATTTACACCATCTGATTCGTCACAGAAACCCTAGAAGAGATATTATTACTCTCATTCATTATAGAGGGGGACACAGGTTCTCAGACAGGACACAGCCTATCCAAGGTCCCACCCTCAGCGGGAATCAGGGCTACTTGAGAGCTCAGGGGCTCCACAGAGCAACAGGCCCAGCCGACCGCTCAGCAGACTCTAGACCACGCTCAGCAGCCAGGCTTTCTTGTCAGCTTCCTCCAGCTCACAGCGGGTCTCCCTGCCTTTATCTGCCATTATCATCCGTACCTCCTGCTCACTACATTACTCAAGATTTCAGCTGCTGTGGACTGGATTTGCTCAGAAAGGACCCTCAGGCAGGGCCAACTCTGTGCTGTCACTCTTTGCAGGACACCTGGAGGCTGCCTACACCTGGCAGAGGAGGCAAATTTGCTATGAGCCCATTTCATGGGACACAGGAGCCGGCTGAAGAGTTCTGCCCATGGCTGTCTCAGATTCTCTCCCTGAGGTAGGGGTGTGACAGAACAGAATTGCTCCTTCAGAAGAATCCACTCATCACTTACTGAGCAGATAGGCAGGTTTCTCCTACCTATTTTAGAAAGAGAAATACTAAGCCACCAGAGAGAAAATTGCTGAGGGGCCATGGCCTCTACCCCTCATGATTAGGGCCCTGAGCCATGTGAACATACCTGTGCACTCAGGGACCTTGGTGAGTGAGCCCTGGTGTCACCTTAGTCACACAGGGGCTCGGGAGCATGATGGAGCCAGAGGAACTAGATTCTTCTCAACTCTGCCCTTCCCAGCTGCCTGGCCCTGGCTGGGTGTCTGTCCTTTGTTCTGTAAGAAGACAATGTCTTCTTCACAGCTTCATATGAACTGTGAGGCCTGTGGGGAAGACAAGCCCTGCCCAAGGTCAGCCAGATGGGAGACCAAGCAAAACCAGGTGAAATGGTAAGAGTCTGCCATACCTTGTCACACTCTACAGTGGGGACCCGCGCCAGGCATCACTCTGGTCCTTCCTGAGGGCAGGCCCTCAGTGGCCCAGGAGGCTCCAACAGGAGAATGCCATTTACCCACAAGCCTCCTTGGCAGGGAGCTGTGCCTCTCTGAAGGTGGCACTCAACCTGTCATGGCTCCCAGGTCTCACAGTCTAGACATAACTGAGGCAAAATTTCCAGGGAGGGTTCCCCACAAGTTTACCTGGGGCTACTTCCAAAATGGCTGCACTTGAGAAACAGCTTCAAACCTAGAAAGAGTTGACCATTCCGTAGTCCTTGCCTTCATTAACTTAATCCCACTTGGATGAGGCCCGTGCAAGGCACCACAAAGGAAGATGAGAAAAATCTGTGGGCAAAATGAGGTAGCTGCTCGGTGCAGGACAGCTTGTGCAAGCCGCACGGGGGAGGGGATGTGCCACTCTCCCAGATTTTTTCAAGTTTAAAAGTTAAAGGTGTAAAGCCGGGTGTGGTGGCTCACGCCTGTAATCCCAGCACTCGGGAGGCTGAGGCAGGAGGATTGGTGCGAGTTCGAGACCAGCCTGGGCTACAAAAGTGAGCTCAGGACCAGCCTGAACTGGATAGCGAGACCCTGTCTCAAAAAGACAAAAAAAAAAAAAAAAAAAAAAAGTTAAAGGTGAGGTTAATTTTAATTTTAAATTGCCATTTTAACCTACCATCAATATTTTGGAAAATTCTGAATGAGATTACTTCACATTCTGGTTTTTTGTTGGTTTGCTTTTTGTAGAACGTGTTTTTCCCCAGATGCAGCGTGAAATCCAGCTGTGTATTTCACGTGGCTTGGATGGGTCAGATCTGGGCAAGCGGAGCCCCGTGGGGTGAAGGCTAAATGGGGGGGAGGCGGGTCTGCTGGGCTGGGCCACGGGGTCCCCACCTTCTTCTGCAAGAAGTCTGAGGAGCTGCGGCGCGTGGTCAGCATCGCCGTGTAGCGCAGCGTCTCCCGCACGGTGAGGCTGCTCAGGAAGGTGTCGCTCTGCAGGGAGGGGACCGCATCAGCCTGCCGGCCACAGCAGGGAAGGGGCAGGGGGCCGGGGGTGACACGCGCCCACCTGAGTGACGTAGGAGAAGCAGTCCTGGAACTGGTCCCTGTGCAGCGTTCGGCCGTTGACGTACACCTCCCCAAGCAGGGTGCCCGTGCGCCGAAGCCTCCCAGATATGGCATCCAGCAGCGTGGTCTTCCCTGAGCCTGGGGGCGACAAGGAGGCCCTGGGACAGCAGTGGAAGCCTGCCCCCCCATCAGACTCCGGAGGGCTTGTCCGTGGAGGGCCAAGCCGCTGCTCTCAGGCAGGTCCTATCTGAAGACACTTGTCCTGTTTATCTCCTTTGGAGTTAAATGGAATCTATAGAATCAGAAGGGAAGGAAGGCCAGGGCTCTTGGAACCACTGGGCTCCTGGGACATTTGGGTTTGTTGCTGTTGCATCCTGGGATTGTCTGGCCCTTCCTGCTTGTAGGTGACCTTGCCTTGCTGACCGAGACCCCTGGCTGACCCCTGTGTGCACCTGAGGAGCAGCCTCCTGTGAGGAGACCAAGCTGTCCACAGCTGGCACCTGGAGCCTTTGGGCACAGAGCCACATTCATCACCAAGGACATGCTGGGAATTCTTTTTATTTTGCATAAACATAGACAACTAATTCAGTTTTTTCCTAAGGTGTCAAATACTCTAATCAATAGCAAATAGTGAGTCTAGCAAACCCCCCAGTGTGGTAGATGGCCTGCAGCAGGCTTGCTCTAGGCCACTCTTTGGGTACGCTGACCAATAAGTCATCTTCTCCCCATTAGTAAAGAGTCGGTAGGTAAATGGTGCTCGGAACTCCGCAGCAATGGAATCGGGCCATTTAATGAAACGCTAGGAGTGTTAGCCAGGCGTAAAGACATGTTACTGTTCACCTTCCTCAAAATGCTCCTCCTCGCCCTGAACGCATTCACCGCATCATGTTTGCACATGCTGCAGCCTGTCTAGAAGGCCTCTTCTGTGCACGCCCGCAGGACGTGTGGCCAAGCCTGCGGCAGCACGGCTACCCAGTGCCGCCCACAGAAAGGCAGCTTGGAGAAAGACCTCAGGGCGTCCTCACGTGCCTTGCTCACCAGATCTGGTACCAAGCGACTCTGGCTCTTTCCCAGTGTCAAAATGACCATGAAAAGTAACATTTATACATGAAGGAAAACTCCATTCAGAGATGGAGTGATGGCCATGTGTTTTCACCCTGATTAATTTTCTTTTAAACACGTCATATTGTTCTATCACACTGCATAGATTCGATTTATTCACCCATCTGTTCAACAAGTATTAAGCACCTGCTCAGAGGCTGGCCCTGCTCTAGGGTTAAGGACAGAGCAGAAAAAAGAAGACTAATTGCCTGCTTTTGTGGAACTTGGGTCCTCAGTGGTTTTGTGTTCAGTACATTATAGAGCCATGACTAAGTATATCATCAGAAACCTGGGCCACCCCCAGATTGGGGAATGCTACCCACTGTCTGATGAAATGTGCACATAGTACACTGGATGGGGAATTTCTGAGAATGCAGCAGACTATTAAAGCGAAAACTCAATTTTCTCTTTAAAAGAGCATGCTATGCTTATTGAAAGGAAAATTAGAATGATCGCAGGGCTGGGAAGATAGCTCAATAGAATAAGCACTTGCCTGGCGAAGTGCAAGGCCCTAAGTTCAATCTCTGGTTCCAGATAAAATTTTTTTTTAAATTAAAAAAAAGCAAGAATGAATGATCTCCAATATCATGATACATGTATAGTCAGAATTTGCTTTAAAAAGTGGAAATAAGGTGGGATGTGGTGGGCCGCAACTGTAATCCCTGTGCTTGGGAAGCAGAATAAGGCAAGAAGTCTGAGCAGGCCCTACCTCAAAAAAAAAGGGGGGCCCAGCAGGATGGCTCAGTGGTCTAAAGCGCCTGCTTAGAAAAGCTTAGGCAGCTGCAGGGACTGCGGTTCAATCCCTGGCACCACATGCTGCACCAGCACTGCCCTCAGGGCAGGCTGACCCGGCCATAAAATAAATAAACAACAACAACAACAAATAAATAAATAAATAAATAAATATAATTCAGCATAAAGGCCCTGGGTTCATATAAGAATTGGCAAGAAATCTTAGAAATGTGTGACAGTTTTAGTTAGTGATATGATCTAGATGTTTGTGTCTTCTTCCTTTTTTGAAAAATGTATTTAGTACAGGTTCTACTACCCAGCTTGAACTCGTAGGGACCCTCCTGTTTCTATCCCCCAAGCACTGGGATTACAGGCTTGCACCACCACATGCCATCTCAGCACGCTCCACGAGCAGGGCCTGCATGGCCAGCCAGGGATCGAACCCTGGCCACTGCACTCTGCCTAACCAGGTGCTTTAGTCTGCTGAGCTATCAGGCAGGCCCAGTTGTTTGTGTCTTCCTAAAATTCTGATGTTGAGGTCTTTACTCCCCAGATGATGGTGGGGTGTATTAGGAGGCGGGGTTGGAGCTGGAAGGAGGTACAGCTTTCCTGGCTGGGATTAGTAACCTTATAAAAGAAGCTCGGGAGAGACCCTCATCCCTTCTACCATGAGATTAGGTTAAGAAAGTAGCTGTATATGAGGAACAGCCCGTACCACACACTAGATGTCAGCCTTTTGATTTTAGTCCTAGCTACTAGGACTGTGAGAAATACATCTCTGTTGCTTGTAGCCACTGTATTTACTGTACACTCGTCTGTTACAGTAGCCCAAGTGGGTGACAAGCGTCACTGCCTTCCTGTCCATCCGGTCTGCAGAGCCTACTGCTGCTATCTGTTGTGCTGATTGTGAGCACAGATTTAATCACTGGGTATGAAGACGTGGGGCTACCCCAGCCCATCTTCCATTTCCATGCCAAAATGCCTACATTGGGTAATTCGTATAAAAACAGTTCCTTTAGCTCATGGTTTTGGAGGCTAGACGTTCAAAACCAGGCAGCCCCTTCTGCTCAGCTGCAGCGCCAGCTTCCAGTTCCATCTCCACGTGCACAGGGCAAGATGACGCGTAAGAGAGAAAGGCAAAATGTGGAGGCTTAGGGCCGGGGGGTTCAGAGACACCCTTTCTCTTTTATAATTTCCCGGGTAAGAAGGAAATGGAGTCCCGAGAGGGCTGCGGCGGCGTTCCCCTCTGAGGTCCTAGCGCCGCTTACAATTTCCGTTGACCCATCTTCCATCCCGTGAACCTTGCACATGCTCCCAGCCCAAACCTTCCCTGACTTTCACTCCGGGCTTGCATTCCCCATGTCCGTTGAGGACGGGAATGCAAATAAAGAGGGCGATAAATGCCGACAGTTTGCAACAACCGTGCAGCTGAGAGGCTTCCGTGAGGCCAATTTTTTGGAGTCTTCAACCTTAGGAAAGGCAAGACAACCTATCCTATGTCCAGGTGTTACGCACAGACGCCCCCTGCAGGGCCAACGTACCCATCCCTCAACTGCTGGCCACGCGTGGGCTCTGAGGAGTCTTATCTGTGACCCTTGCAGGAAGTGGCCCTCAGCTACAAGGAGCTGCCTGTCCAAAGGTTGTTCCTTCCTGAAACAAGGGCTGGGAGACAGAGAGTCAAACGTGCCACTCGGCCTCCAAAGCAGGCACCCTTGAGCAAGGAAGAGAAGGAGGCCATGGGGAATAGGCTCGTAGATGGCCCGGTGCGATCTTGGGTGTTTAACTTCTTAAAAGGGAAAAGGATCTGAAGAAGGATGGAAAAATATTATGACTTGGGAAGATCTGCTAGGAGCACGTGAACGCTTCCCATGTTACTGTCTATACTAAGCTGTACCAAATACTAGAATTAAAGGAGCATTTAGAGTCTTAGTTCTTTTTTTCTATCTCTAGGTGAGGTACCAATGGGGGAAGTATTATGTGTTGGGCATCCTGTACACCTAGCACGCATGAAGCCCTGGGTTTGATGCCCAGTATCACCAAGAACACAAGAAGAGGAGGGGAGAGGAGGGGGAGGAGGAAGGGGAACACGAGAGAGAGAGAGAGAGAGAGAGAGAGAGAGAGAAAATTCACTTACGCAGGAGGTAGGACTTCCTATCTCTCCGGGATCTTTCACAAGATTTCATATTGTACTGAGTCCCGTGCACAGTTAGACAGACATGTCATGAGATCTCATTCTCCTACCAAACTTGTTGAAGTTAAGCTTACTTGCCAACATGGTGCTTAAATCAAGCTGCAGCCTTGGCAGCATGCTCCCTGAGGACCGGAACGCTCCTCCCAGCTTACCTGAGCTCCCTAGGATGCACATGATCTGCCCGCTCTCCACGTACAGGGAAATATCTTTGAGGATCTGCCTGTCCCACTGCTGCCGGCGAGAGGCAACGTCCCACCAGGGCCCAACGTAACTGCTGTAGAGGACAAAGGCAGCATGAGGTCCCAGAAGGGGCCAGACTCCGTGTCCCCCTCCCCCAGGGCCCTCGCCAGCGCTGGCCCCAGATCTGCCCTGCCCAGTCATCTCTGCACAAGATCCTAACAGTATTTCAGCCCTGGTGTCCTGCTCTGGAGACTCTGGCTGGTGGCCACTAGGGGCTGGAGCCACCCACGGAAAGCGCCAGCAGCTGCTAGAAATGTCAGGTCCTTGTCTGGAAAACAGGAAACTGTTTATTACTAAGTTGACCTGCATTCCCTCACTGGGGTTTCCTACCTCCGCCCCCTGGGCCCTCTTAGTCACATGGGGCAGCTGCAGATAGTGGGGAAGGGGTGTGGGTCCCCACAGGAAGGGGTAAAGGAGGCAGTGGCAGCCCTTCTCCTCTCTCTGAACCCTGGAAGCAGTCGCAGCATACCCCTAGCAGTGGGGAGAGGAGACAGCCCCACGGGCCCGCCTTACCTGACGCTGTAGGAGACGTGCAGGACACCCAGGCTGTGGCGAGGTCTGGAGGCTCCCACAGGACCCTCCTCCAAAGAGCTCTGGTGACTGCTCTTTACCTCGGGGTCCAAGGCCCCATATTTGGTCAGAAAGGGGAGCTCACTCATGGTCAACAGGCAACACGGGCCGGTGAATTTCCTGGTGGCCTGGCCCTCTCAGAGTGGCTTCCGTTGAGTTGCCAGTGGCAGAGTGCCCCACTTGCAGCTCGCCCAGCCCACACTTGGCCACGGATGCCATTATCAGATGTACCTTTAGCCGGAGCATCCTTATCTTAACAGTGAGGAGAGCACACACAGCGTGTTTGTAGGAGGGCTTGCCAGAGAGGAATGCTGGGAGAGAGCCTGGCACCAGCAAGAAGGGACCTGGGGACCCGGCTCTAAGAAACTGAGAGAGATAGCAGCACCAAAGGCCACAGGAGCTGCAGCAGAGGACGCAGAGCTGCTGGGCTCCATGGCTGGGGAGGCTGCGAGGAAGAAGCTCTGGGAGACGCCTGCTGTCCAACACGCCTCGGTGAGTGACAGGGCAGGGACCACCCCGATGCGGCGGGTGCGCAGGAACAGGATCTCTTTCCTCCCTCCAGGGTTTCTGTCCTAACCTACCACTTGGACCACAGCAGGGTGTGGCAGCAGGGCTCCGTTTCCTGGGTGGCAGAGGGCAGAGGGGATCAGATTTGGGGCTGAGAAGCCCCTGAGGTCACGTCCAGCCCCCAGAAACATTCCTCTATGGAAGTCAGGTCCATGTTTGTGACTTGGGATGATTTAGCTTTCTCTATAGGAGATTCTGTCGCAGAAGCATGGTCACACATCCCAGGGATTCTTCTGGCGTCTCCCTTGTCCATGTGGCTGTCAGGCCAAGAATCTCGGTGGCAGTAAAGTGACAGATGTGAATGGGTGGCTCTTTGGGAACATCAGATTTTATGCTTAAAATATGCAGGCAACGAACAGTAGGATCTGGAGCGAATGGGGAGGAACGGGCAGAGGTGGCGGTCCAAAGTTCTCTCCCTCATTTTACCAGAGAAGTGTTTACTTGATAAATTGCCTCTGATGGGCAGGGTGGGTGGAGCCTGAGGCAGGAGGCCACATTGGAAGACAGAAGGAAAGTGGGACCCACCTCCGCTTCACCCCACCGCACTTTTCTGCCCCTCATCTTTGCCTATTGTGAAAGGCAAAAATAAGAACTCCACCTTCCAGCAGGAGACAAAGCACCTAGAAAGGCTTTGAGTTGCCTGGGAGAGACCTGCTCAGGGCTCAGGAGCCCGAGCTCTGCCCACTGGATTCCCTTGAGCCGACCACTAGGGTTGCCCCTAGTATTACCAGTGTTTGGAGGCAAAGGAGTAAGACTCCATATCCCCTAAAGACTATTCCATAAGGGCTGGCAAGATAGCTCAGCAGTCTAAAGCGCTTGCTTAGGAAAGCTTAGGCAACGGCAGAGACCACAGGTTCGATCCCGGGTACCTCATGCTGTGCCAACCCTGCCCCCAGGGCAAGCTGAGCCGGCCACAATATAAATAAAGTTAAAAAAAAAAAAAGACTATTCAGTAGCATAGCTCCTACTCCCTGGCCTTGATATGGCACAGACCTTCCTCACGACTGGGAGGCCCAAGTATAAACTGTAAAAATCTGAGGTTTCTCAGAATGGCAACTAGAATAAAGTAGGGTAGCAGGAGAGAACCATCTCTGAGCTGGTCCTGTCCTCCACTCCATCCCATGCTAGAAGGAATTTAGGTAGTCCTTGTGGTCACTTTGGCCAGGCACCCACATTTTATCCATGCCCTCCATAAACAAACGTGCTTCTGGCCTAGGGCTGCCCAGGTGGGAGGTGCTGTCAGTGCCCCTCCCGGGAGCACACAAGGCAGGTCCCTGGGAGTGGGGTGGGGGGGCAGATGGCACAGGGCACTGTGGTGTCAGGCACCTGGAGTGGTCGGTGCCCGTGGCCTACAAACTGCCCACACCATGGGCAGAAACAGGGCTAGAGGACAAGAGAATGTCCCAGGGGCCAGGAACAAGCCCTGCATGTCCCTGTCAGCCACAGATCCTCAGCATATCATCCCCCCCACCCCGGCCAGAGCTGGGGTTCCCCTCCCAGAACAAAGGCCTGAGCCCTGAGTTCTCTACGTGTCTGTCTGCTTCTGACTCAGGAATCTAATCAGAAGTTAATACCTGGAGAAATGACAGTGTAGCCCCGCAGGAGCTGAGCTGGTTACCTACAAATAAACCTGCTCTTGCTTTTTTGGGTGTCACCTGTCAGAAATTCAAGTGATATTCTGACAGTCATACTGATTAAGATGTCAGCTGAATAGATATTTAAGTATTTGAAAAATATAGAGAGTTTGTCAAAACCTCAGGAAGAGTCTAACAAATCCTTCCTGGGAGCCAGGGAAAATATTTTAAGATGGAAGAGGAGACACAAATTTTCCTCTTCTAAACATGGGCTGCTCTTCCTGCTGTGGTGGCTGGGGTTCCAGCAAGAGCCTAGGGCAGGCTCTGTGCCCCCTCAGATGTTGCCCGCCTGCCTTCCGTCTTGCCACCAAGTGCCTCCACCTTCTCATCACAGCCCAGGGGACCTGAGGTGACTGGGACTTGAGGTCACATCCACATATCACTCCAGACTCCAAGCATCTGGTCTTCTTGTGTTAGCGGCTCCTTCTCCCAACCTGGCAGCTTCGGGCTGAGCTAACCCGCACCAGATGGCCATTAGCCAGCACTCCTCCTGCAGATATTCTCTTTGAAAACAACACAAAATGACAGAACCCACCCTATCCCAAACTAGTCCCCCAGCCACTGACAGATTTCTGAGAGCTTAGCTTAGACCCGGGGAACCAGGATGCATCGTGGAGGTGGAAAGGAAGAAGGGGGCTCTGACCAGGGCTGCCCTTGGCCTCCCTGGGGACCCTGACCCTCTTGAAAAGGGCACAGACCCTCTCACCTCCTTGGGGTCCATCTCCCACCTGCTTTGAGCATTGACCCCCTCAAGAGGTCAAGGTGGAAGCGGAAGCTGGAATTCCAGTCACACGATTGCTCTGTCACTTTGAAAACATATTGTGAAATATTTCAAACAAACCCATCGACATAGAGAACCGCCCTCCCACTGCCAACAACTCCCTGGGTCTCTCCCATATCTCCTCTTCCCCACAGATCCACAGATAGCCTCTCACGTGACTTAGGCACACATCTTGCCCATGTTCTTATCAGATAACGTTGACAGTAGCTTAAACCTTAAACCACTTGCAGTTTAGCTACACTCTCTCGGAACGCTGGGCAGACAGCCAAGGAAGTCCTATCTAAGGGATCACCATTTCAGGGGTTCTGTGACAGTGGCCATTGTTTGCTTTGTCACCTGAGTTGCTGTGTGTGTGTGTGTGTGTGTGTGTGTGTGTGTGTGTGTGTTTCGTACCAAGGGAAGCTACCCCTGAGCAGATGCCAGAGGCCTCTATCCCTGGCCTCTCTTGCTCTGTCCTAAATGCTTGCCCACTCAAATCTAAGCTTCACAGTGGTGGTCTTTTCCTTGGCCACAGCTCAAACCCCCAGGCTGAGCATGGTAAGCACTTGAATTAAGTGACTGTGGTCGGCTTCAGAGACGGAATGAGCACAGCTGCATGTTGGAATGACAGTTGTGCAGGTGGGGGATCTGGGAGCCATGGAAGTTTATTCATGAAACTGTCCCTGGCCCTGCACTTCAGAAACAAAAGAAAAATGGAATGTCTTAAGAACCATTAAGTCCTGGGCCAGCAAGATAACTCAGTGGACTAAGCACCTGCTTAGGTGAGCACAGGGACAGGGGTTTGATCCCTGGTATCCAGCCCTGCCCTGAGCATGCTGAGCTGGCCACCAAGTCCAGGCATGGTGTCGCACATTGGTAATCCCAGCGCTGGGGAGGCTGAAAACAGGAGGATCGTTACAAGTCCAAGCTGCATAGTGAGACCCTGTACCAAATACATTAAAAAAAAAAAAAAAAAGAAGGAGGGGAAGAGGAAGAAGAAGAAGAAGAAGAAGAAGAAGAAGAAGAAGAAGAAGAAGAAGAAGAAGAAGAAGAAGAAGAAGAAGAAGAAGAAGAAGAAGAAGAAGAAGAAGAAGAAGAAGAAGAAGAAGAAGAAGAAGAAGAAGAAGAAGAAGAAGAAGAAGAAGAAGAAGAAGAACCGCAAGTCCTACAGCTGGATGCAGCGGTGCACACCTGTCATCCTAGCACTCAGGAGGCTGAGGCAGGAGGATCACTAATGTAAGCCCATCTCCGGCTACATAGCAGGACTAGACAAAAGTCAGGCAATAGGCACTGAAACAAGATAGGAGGAATAATTCTAGTGGCCTACAATACATTACAGAGACCATGGTTCACAGTAATTTGCTGTATTTAAAAAAAAATATTTGTTTGTTTATTTATTTATTTATTTATTTATTTATTTATTTATTTATTTGGTACAGGGTCTCTCCAAGCTGCTCAGACTCGTAGTGATCCTCCTGTCTCAGCCTCCTCAGTGCTGGGATTATGGGCCTGCTGGCATGGTACACTCAGTATTCTGGGGCCCCTGTACTAGCACAGCATTCAGTAGCAGGGATTGAAACCAGGTCCTCTCGCTTGCCGGGCAGGCCCTTAGACCACTGAGCTATCTCCCCAGACCTATTGTGTAGTTTATAAAGAATCAGAAGAGAGTTATTTGTCTAGGTAAGCAGGCCATGCAGAGAAATGATGACTATTTAGGAACAGAAATGCTAGCTGGCCTTAGTTGCTCATTATACATGTTACACCTTGTCCAGTTACCGCACTGTACCCACAAGTAGATGTAACTATGTGCCAATTAAGTACCCGAGAAAATGCAACTATACCACCAGCCAACAGCAGCAACGACATGTAACAGCATCCATGGGTCGGGTGGTGAGGGAGGAGCCTCTCTGAAACCCCCTGCAGCTAGTTCTGTCTCAGAAAACTCATCAAAATAATTCACACAGCCCCAGGAGGCTTGAAAACAGGAGGGTCGCTGCGAGTCCGAGTTGTATAATGAGACCCTGCACAAAATTAAATTAATTAAATTAAAAAGGCAGCACATGCCTATGATCCCAGTACTCTGGGAGGCTGAGGCAGGAGGATCACAGGGTTGAATCCAGTTTGTGTAAAACAGTGACTTAGTGAGATCCTGTCTCAAAAGTGAAAGAAGAAGAAGAAAAAAAAAAAAAGGCAAAATGGCTGTGGTTCAACCCACTGTATAGCAAAGGCCCTGGGTTCAACCCACTGTATAGCAAAACATTATTATTATTTTTTTTTTTGGTGGGGGGCCGGGGTTCAAACTCACGACGGAGCTATCTCTCCAGCCCCAGCAAAACTTTAAAAATGAAATAAAAACTAAAGATGCATTTTTCTCAGATGAGGTCATCACTCGTACTGAGCATGAGTAAATTTCTAATCACTGTTGTCTTCCCGGTGCACTGTCTGTGGCATCAGGCGATAGGAAGCCAGATGTGGGAGGAGAAAGGCACAGGCCGAGGGCTCCCCACGCCCTGCAGCTTGCAGTCCGCGGTCATTCACCCTGCTCTCTTTGGGTCCCACCCCCTGGCCAGCGCCTGCTCTATCTTCTCCTGGGTCCTCGGGAGTTCCTCATCTGTCGTGTCTTTGAGCAGGGCCTCCAGGATAGCTTGTTCTCCTCTGAAAATGACAACAGCCTGTACTTCACCTACAGCGGTCCGTCCAATACCTTGGAGGTCCGGGACCTCACCTACCAGGTAGGGGTGCGCATGCACGGGCTGGGAGCGTTATGCGGCCAGGAAAGGTGGGCGGGAAGGCTGAGCCCGGCCTGTAGCCCTTGGTCCCCAACGTGGAAGGCAGTCAGGTGCCCAGACCCTGAGGCTCTGAGGCCCCCAGGTCCCCAGGCCCATCCCTGGCTGGGTGACTTCTCTCTGTATCACCCGGACCAGGATCGCTGCAGAAACACAAAGCAGCCCATGGGGAAAGTCTCAAGAAATCCCTTTAGAGACGGAAAAGTCACAGAATCAGCGCAGCGCTCCCGTATGTCCCGAGCCCTACTTCCCTGCGTGGCAGCCTCTTGTATTCCACCGCGTGATGATCAAAACTGAGAAGCGAACAACGCACCTCGTCAGGAAGCCAGCCACAGACTCCGTGTGTTCAGATTTCGCCCGTTTGCATATCTGTATCCATAGACTCACTCCCCTTGGATAAAAACGTATTATTCCCAGGGAACATGCAAGGACAGCTAGCAGCCTTTGGGAGGTCCTTGGGGATACCCTGGTCAGATTCAAGGACCACTACTTCCCTACCTTTTGGGCACATTATGCTCCACAGAGGGATTACATGGAGCCTGCCGTGGAGAATCTCAGAGGCCCACGCCTGACTTCCTATGGGTGTGAGTCAGGACAACCTAACAAGCTGCAGTATAAACTTTCTCTCTTTGCCACTTTGCTGTGTGACTTTGGGCAAGTTCCTCAGCTGCTCTGAACCTCATCTGTAAAACACAGGTTCTAATTATACTTATGCTACAGATTTGCAATGGAGATTGAATGGTGTAACAGATATAAAAAGATTAACATGTTCTCTGCACACTAAACACCTGAAAGTGATTAGTAAATTCCTATCATTAAAAGGAGACACCTTTGCTTCTTTTCCTTTTTCTTTTTTCCCCCATTCTGCTATTGCACCTAACTTCTGGTCTCTGTCTCCAAATGGGAACAGCAGCATCCGGGTTTTTTTTGTTTTGTGGGACTGAGGTTCGAACTCACAACCTTGCACTTGCCAGACAGGCACTTGTGTCATGGAGCTATCTCCTCAGCCCCAGCGTCAGGTTTTCAGGGTGGTAGAGTTCCAGCTCCATGTTTGTTTTTGTTCCTGTTTTTATTTTGCTTTATTAAAGACTGAATCCAATTTTGATACAGGGTCTCACTAAGTCACAAGGCTGCACAAGGCTTGAATTTGCAGTCCTCCTGCCTCAGCCTCCCGGGGTGCTGGGCTTACAGAAGGAATTACAGTCACTCTGCCCAGCTGCTGCCCAGGTCTGGCAGAACCTGGGCCTGGCGGGGGGCAGACAGAGCCGCCCACCCCGCTCCCTGAGGAACTGTCTGCTACTTCTCTCCCACAGGTAGACATGGCCTCGCAAGTACCCTGGTTTGAGCAGCTGGCTCAGTTCAAGATCCCGTGGCTCTCCCACAAGAACCAAGACTCTGGGGAGCACGGCATCCAGGACCTGAGCTTCCGCGTGCGGAGTGGGCAGATGCTGGCCATCATCGGGAGCTCAGGTACCGCTGGGGCAGGGCCCGCGGAGGCAGGAGGGTCCTTCCGAGAAAGGGATGCTCCTTGCTGACTGGCCAGTGTAGTAGGGTGACTTAGGGGGCGACAGACCTGGACTCAAAGTCCAGCCTCTCCTTTTACAGGCTCTAGATGGTGGTGACAGTCCAAACCCTGAGCTGCCTCCCGTCTACAGGAAGCAGCAGCAGCCACCATGTCTGTCTTGAACACCTGGACCAGCAGGCCCAACAGGCAGCTTCAGAACATGATGTTCTCTGCTGGGACTCCTCCAACCACAAGGGCCCTCGGGTCATTTCCCCTACAGTCAGATTCGGGTCATGGTCAGACAGTGACTAGTCAGAGCCCCACCACCGCTCTCCCACTCCAAAGCCAGAGCGAAGTCTTCAGCCACCCGCAGAGAGCCGGAAGCTTGGATTGTAGCAGACAGACACTTCCCCAGGCAAAATGTAAAATTCCAGACTGTTAGAGCTGGGAAGCATTTTTAGAGGAAGACCGTTGTAATTATCTCATCCTCCACACTTCTAGTGTGCCTTTGCACACACACACACACACACACACACACACACACACACACGCACGCACACACGCACACACGCACACACGCACACGCTCACTGCTCTTCTGGACTCCAAGTTGAGCTGTTTTCCTAATGACACATTCAGTGCAGAGCTAGAACTTGAACTTGGTCTCCTGCTTCTCAAGACCAAGTGCGT
This sequence comes from Myocastor coypus, assembly GCA_004027025.1. Classification (NCBI taxonomy): domain Eukaryota; kingdom Metazoa; phylum Chordata; class Mammalia; order Rodentia; family Myocastoridae; genus Myocastor; species Myocastor coypus. The sequence continues at coordinate 26,874 of PVJA010004895.1, read as the reverse complement.
CCTCCCCCTAGGACACCTTACATAGGTATTACAGCACTTTATACCTTTGAATTAATCATTTCCAGAGGTAAAGATTACTCAATGTATTTAACATCGACTTCAAACTTGTATACTCTTCTGATAGACAAGCTCTGTTTATTGTCTAACCAAAGAGCAAATGAATTACTCTCTGTAAACGCACTTTGTAACCGAAACAACATGCACACTCATTCTGCCCCGGCTACTCTGGCCCGGGGGCTGGGATTCTGACCTAAACTAGGATTATTTTGATTTGTAACTTCTGGTGGCTTTTGTCCCTGAATGGAGCAGCAGGGGACACATGGGCTCCCACTGAGAGCCATCCTGGAGAACAGTTGGCACATGTGACCAGCTGTGAATACCTTGGATATAAGGAAACTGCAGTCCAAGAGGCTGAACAGGGATTATACTGAGTAATATCTGGGCCTTTTGACTCTAGATTCAGTGTTACTTTGTTTCAAGCTTACTTAGCTGAAATTATTAAAGTCCTTAAGGAAGTTGAAGCATTATACTTCTGGGCCATGGCTATAGTTCAGTGGCACAGTGCCTGCCTGGCAAGCATAAGGGCCTGAGTTTGATTCCTGGTACTAAAAAGATATCATACTTCCTATGACTTTTATGACAGAGAGAGAGAGAGAGAGAGAGAGAGAGAGAGAGAAAGCCATAATTTTAAATGCCTCAGGCATTTAGTGTCCTTGACAGAATGTGCAATGCTCGAATGCTTTCCAGTTAAAGAATTCATTGGCAGTCAGATGCCAGCGTTCCACCAAGGTCATCTGTGGCCGTGTGTGTTTTAATCTGGTTCATGGAGGAGCTCTCCAAAAGCACCAGGCACCCTCAGTTGAAAAGGCTGCCAATGCCTCTCATAGGGTTTTGCTTAGAAAGCACGCTCTTCCTGCTCCCTGACCTGGAAGTTCAAGGTCCCTGTGAACACTGGTGAAATCCCCTCACTCAGGCTGGGGAGATAGCTCAGTAGAGTAAGCGCTTGCTAAAAAGTAATGGTGATTGAATGTGTTAATGTTTAATTGTTTGATCAATCTTATATACCTATATCTATTAATCTAAACTGATCTGATGATGAAAATATGTAATATAACCATTGTTAAATTTAAACAATAAAAATAATAAATCATGAAAAAATAAAAAAACGAATAAGCGCTTGCCTGGCAAGCCTAACATCCTGAGTTCAATCCCTGGTACCACAAAAAAAAAAAAAAAAA
>PVJA010004895.1:0-25536 GCA_004027025.1 Myocastor coypus | reverse complement strand
AAAAGGAATACACAATAAGTACACCAAGGGCCCGCGGATGTAGCTCAGTGCCTGCCTGAGTTGGACTTCTAGTAATAAATAATAATAAAAATAATAATGATAATAATTAAAACAAATAAAGAAACCTAAACCTTACTCAGGCAACTAGCAGGGCTCATGTCCAGCTCCACCAAAGGAAAGAGTTTCCAAGTCTGGGCCCAATTCACCTTCGCTGTGCTTTTGAACAGTGGAGGATGGGCCTGGCTGTGTTTTGCAAACCAGATCCAAATTTCCTGAATCAGTAGTAACTGGTGCATCCTTTCAGAGGTACATGGTGTTAGGTTGAGTGCTCATTCTTTTTTTACAGAGAGTATGAATAGTGCTACTAATGCTGCTGAAAGAGGAGAGCAGAGCAGGCTTCAGCGCCCGTGTGTACCCTGAGCTGTAAAATCTCTCCCATATCCGCTAGCACGGCTTCCATCCCTGTTACTTTTCTCCTATTTTATTTCTCAAAATAGGTTCTTGGGTTTGCATTTCTTTAAAAGACACCCTATGAATGCTCCCAGCCGGTCTTTCCCTCTGAGCCCCTCTAAGCCAACTGACAGGGAATGATGGCGTATCGCTGGCATGTTTGTCAGGAAGGAAAAACCTTATGCCTCACGTGCAGTTAACCACAGCCAGGCTTAGAAGAAGGAGCGTGGGCTGTGAGGATGGGAGAGGGACAGAGGCTCGAGGTTCTGGTGGACCTGTGGCCGTTGGGTTCTCCTATCACTCATCTAATCAATGACTTAGCCTGAACTCCATGTATCCTAAAGCTCTGTAGAGGGCAGGGGATATAGCTCAGTGGCATAAGCACCCACATGGCAAGCACAAAGTACCAAGTTCAATTCCCGGTACTAGAAAAAAGAAAAAAAAAAAAAGACACTAACAGCCCAAGGATGCACAAGTTGGCTTCAGACAAAAGGCTACCACACCCAGGCCAGGGAGCAGAGCCACTCTCCTGGGGCTTCGTCACTTCAGCAGGAATACGGCAGGCCAGGGTGACCGTGGCAGCCCACTGGCCCTGGCAGCTCTGCCCTCATCACTGAATCTGGTCACTTCACAGGCTGTGGCCGGGCCTCGCTGCTGGATGTGATTACTGGCCGAGACCACGGTGGCAGGATGCGCTCGGGCCAAATCTGGATCAACGGGCAGCCCAGCACACCCAAGCTGGTGCGGCACTGCGTGGCCCACGTGCGCCACCATGACCAGCTGCTCCCCCACCTCACTGTCCGGGAGACCCTGGCCTTTGTGGCCCAGATGAGGCTGCCCAGAAGCTTCTCCCAGGCTGAGCGCAACAAAAGGGTAACTGAGCCTGGTGGCGGGCCACGGGGGCCTAGGAAGCCACCACATCCTTCCCCTCTGTGCCTCAGGACAACCTAAATGGAGGCCAAGCCCCTCCCCATCACCCCCTGCCAAGGAGCGTTGGCTGTGTCTGCGCTCAGCCCTCTCCCAGGCCTACCATGGCGGGCGTTATACTTTTCCTTCTAGCACCCTGGGAGGCTGAGGTGGGGGATCTGCAAGTGCGAGCCCAGCCTGGCAACTTAGTAAGGTAGTGCGACCCTGTCCCCAAATGAGAAAAGATGAGGAGGTAGTCCATGTGAAGCCCCGGGATTCAATCCCTGGCCCCCAGCCCCGCACATGAAGCCAGCTCAGCCTCAGCCGATAGCACCTGTTTCATTTGTGAGCCCCTTTTCTGTCAGCCATGTGAGCGGGGAGCCCAACTGTCTCACGCTCTACTCTGGGTCTGTGAGCAATACAGGAACCCCTGGGGAGCAAAGGTCGGGCAGCGCAGGCAGCCCCGGGTTCTGACTCCAGCTCCCGCCATAGGTGGAGGACGTGATCGCAGAGCTGCGACTGAGGCAGTGTGCAGACACCCGTGTGGGCAACACTTACGTGCGAGGGGTGTCGGGGGGCGAGCGCCGGCGCGTCAGCATCGGGGTGCAGCTGCTGTGGAACCCGGGTGAGCACCTGCACCATGGGCAGCCGGAGGGGCGGTGGCCGGGGCACTCGGTCACCCCTTGTCCTCCTCTGGCCAGGGATCCTCATCCTGGATGAGCCCACCTCGGGCCTCGACAGCTTCACGGCCCACAACCTGGTGCGCACCCTGTCTCGGTTGGCCAAGGGCAACAGGCTGGTCCTCATCTCGCTGCACCAGCCGCGCTCCGACATCTTCAGGCTCTTCGACCTGGTCCTCCTCATGAGCTCGGGCACCACCGTGTACCTGGGGGCTGCGCAGCACATGGTCGCCTACTTCACGGCTCTCGGCTACCCCTGTCCCCGCTACAGCAACCCCGCGGATTTCTACGGTGAGACCGCAAAGCTGGGGCCAGGGCAGGAGCACAAGGTGCCCCTGACTCAGCCCTGCACGGCGGGGCTCAGCGGAGCATGGGGTCCGGGAATCTGCAGGTGGAAGCCAGGAGGCCCACGTGCAGCGGCAGGCAGGGCCCGGCCTTGGTCAGGGGCTCTCCAGACGAGGAAACCACCTGCTGACCCACGTTTGCTTTCTCTTGATTCTGTTACTCAGGATTTTACACCTGGGTGGCATGGATGAGCCTCTCCCTCCCTCCCTCCCTCCCTCCCTCCCTCCCTCCCTCTCTCCTTTCTTTCCTGCTTTCCCCCTTCCCCCCACCCTTCCTTCCCTCCCACCTTCCCAGAGAGTGTGCTGCATGTCCTGGCTGCAGGACGGCCGGCCCGGGGATGCCCAGGCTGGGGAGTCAGCCGCTGCGCTGCCCCCACAGGTCAGCTGGAGCCCGTGTTCTTCCCAGGATGGTGAAGTACAGTGAGCAGAGTGGCAGTAGGCTAGGCTGAGGACCACTCCCTGGAAGGCGCTTACAGGGGCCTGAAGTACCAAGGCCCTGGAGGTCCTTATGGCCCTCACACCCTGGAAGAACTCAACCCCTTGCCTGTGGTGACAGAGCAGCCAGGGACAGAGTGGGCCTCTGCTAGGGCTTTACCCCGACCTTTTTTTTTTGTATTTTAGGGAAGGGTCTACAGGGTGTTCAGGGTCTCACTACTAGATCAGACTCCTAGTGATCTGCCTGTTTACAGCCTCCCAAGAGCTGGGATTACAGGCTCATGCCCCTACGCCCAGTCTCAACTGCTATCTCAGGGTGTACCAGGGGCAGGGCCCACATGACAGGCCCAGGGACCCAATCCTGCCCATGAACCAGCTTGCGGGCTCTTTAATCTGCTGAGCTATCTGGCCAGCCCTTGGGGCTTTACTCTTAACCGCCCTAACCCAACCCTAACCTTCCCCCTAACCCAGCCCCAGCCCTACCCTAACTGTGATGTCTGCTGGCACTCACTCTCCACCCTGTACCCCTTCTCCTGTGCACACCCACCTCAGTGAACTCAGCACACTTCTTTCCTGCGTGCAGGCACTTGCCTGGCCTCTTGCCCATCATCTTCAGATAAGGGAACAGAGGGCATCTGCTCACGTGGCCGCTCGGGGCAATTTGAAGCACACATGGAAAAGTCAAATGCCCACAGCAGACTCGAAAACATTTTAGTTTCTATTTTGTACTATTTGTGGGAGGGGTGGGGATGGGGGTGGGGTCGGGTGGGGTGGGGTGTAAGTCCTTGCCTACAAGTCCTGAGGCAGGTGTGCCTTGCCAGGCTGGGGCACAAGAGCCAATAGGCCCTGAGGTGCCTAGCAAGTCTGAAGTTTTGTGTCCCCAAAGAACATATTGTGGTTTCTGAGCCACATACTCTGGCTTGAGCTGTGTAGTGAAAATGGAGAAAGCCAAAGAGAGAGAGGTGACAGGAAGATCTCAGCTGTGCTGAGGCCAGGAGGAAAGGATGGAGGGAGGTATAACGTGCACGTGAACTGGCCCCAGCCAGGGAGGGGAAGGAGCTGCCCTGAGCACTGGGTTTGTTTTTCTAGCACTGCTGCCGCCAGGCACTGTGGGTAGAAGGCTGCAGGAAGGGGCTCCCTGGGGTGGGCGCAGCATGCAGAAGGCACTCTCCCCTGGGCCTGGCTCCCATCCTGTGGCCCAGCAGCTGACCAAGGGCAGCGAGAACTCTGCATACGTGGCTGGTCCTTCGCTTCCTTCAACCAAACCTGTCCTGCCTTGGGCTGGGTTCTTGGGAAACCAGACTTTTAACCTACAACAAGAAGGAAATGTGGCATCTGGGAGTGGTGGCGCACTCCCATAATCCCATCCTTCCCCACCCTTCCTCCTGGTACCCCTTTTCCCCAGCCTTCCTCCTTCTGAACAACCGGTGAGGCTGAGTCCTCAGCAGAAATTTCCTGGACAGCTGGCATGGGGGCAGGGTATAGCTGTGATGAAGCCCCCTCCTCCTGGGCTGTCTCCACAAAGGGTGCTGGGACCGAACAGGGTTCAGTCCCAGAGTCCGAGTTGGGGCCTGGTAGGGGCCCGCAGGTCTCTGTGGTTCTCCTTGCTGGCCATTGTTTCATGGGTCCTGCTCAGAGATAGGGGGGCAGGTCATGGAGCCCCAGGGCTGCAGGGCCAGGATCTGGGTCACCCATGGCCTCACATCTCCTGCTTCCAGTGGACTTGACCAGCATTGACAGACGCAGCCAGGAGAAGGAAGTGGCCACCAGGGAGAAGGCCCGGTCCCTCGCGGCCTTGTTTCGAGAAAAAGTGCGCGACTGTAATGACTTTATGTGGAAAGCCGAGGCGAAGGAGCTCGACATGGACACCTGTGTGGCCAGGTACGGGGCAGGTAGCTCAGGACACAAAGGTCCCTTCTGCCCAGGACCGGCCTGACCTGCCACATGCTGTTTCTGCAGCCCGACCCTTCCCTGTGGTGATGAAAGCCGCCAGACTCCATCGGAGCCACCCGGGGTGTTGCAGCAATTTGCCACCCTGACCCGGTAATTGTCTTTCGTTGTGTCCCCACACCCCTCCCCACGATTCCCTGTCAAGCTCTTTCTATCTAGAGTAAATTTGGGGAAGGGCCAGCGACATGGCTTGGTGGTCTAAAGCCCCTGCTTAGGCAAGCTTAGGCAACCTCAGGGACTGTGTGTGGTTCAATCCCTGGCACCACATGCTGAGCCAGCCCAACCCCCAGGGCAGGCTGAGCCAGCCATAATTAAAGAACAAACAAACAATAGCAAAGTAAATTTAGGGGAAAAAATCAAGAAGTAGACCTGCCTGAGAACGTGTGCACTGTTACTTTTACTCGCTGGAAAAAAACAAAAAAACAAAAAAACCTTAAATAACCTTACTAGAAGTACCTTGCATGAGGTCACTGTGGAAAAAAATGACTGTACACAAGAATCCAAGCCAGAAACATGAGGGTCCATGTCACACAAAGCTCTCGGGGAAAGCCAGGCCCCCATGCTCTGTGTCTTTCTACCCATTTTCACATCCAGAAACATTTGAATACACAGATGGAATTGAACTCTGCATAATGTTCCGTGGCAGCTTTTTCTCCCTTAGAATAGCACCTCTGCCTGTGACCTGGCTAGAACCTCCCAGCCTTCAGGGTCACCTGGTTTTAGGACCTGTCTGGTCCCCTGACATGGTCAGGTTCACTTCAGATTTTCACCGGCCGAAGTAGCACTACAGCAAATATCTCTGTACATCTTCTGGACTGATTGATTTTTCTCCACAGCGTAATTTCTGTAAATAAAGTCACCAGGCTGCCTGTTGATGATAGAAGGAGTAATCCTGTGTTTCATGCCAGCTGTGGGACAGATACTTTCATAATGCTTCTCAGTGAACCCTTGCAGAAGCTCTGAGGGTGGGCCTTTCCTATCTCTGTGCTTTCCTCAGGACAGGAAAGGAACGACTCTTTCAGAGATCACATGACATTCTCAAGGCCGCAGTGCCGTTCCCTTGCCATTTGTTTCTTTTTATTCTCTGCGTAAGCCGTCAGATTTCCAGTGATTTCCGAGACCTGCCAATGCTCCTCATTCACGGGACAGAGGCCTGCTTGCTGTCTCTGATCATCGGGTTCCTCTACTATGGCTATGGGGACACCAACCTCTCCTTCATGGACACCGCAGCCCTCTTGTTCATGATCGGTGCCCTCATCCCGTTCAACGTGATCCTGGATGTCGTCTCCAAATGTAAGTGTTGCCTGTTCCAGGGCCACAGATGTGGGCTGTTGGCCAGGCTCCATGCCTGCCCAAGATGAGCTGCCGAGAGTTGTGGAGGGAGCAGCTTTGCAGAGCGACTTCATCGTGATTATGTACCAAGAGCCTTTAGCGTCTGCAGCTGAGTGGAACATGAAAACAAAAGGCTTAGCGGCTCCCATCCCGTCGGGCCCTGTGCTGGGTGGCAGGGTGTAGGGCGTGGCTCGGCAGCGCCTATGGAGTTTCCCTGGACTTCCCGGCCAGGCTCGCTTTATGATGTCTGTTTTTAAAAATTACAGTAAGAAATTCAGGCAATATAACTGGTTTTACTAATGCTGCTGAGGAAAATGTCAACTCAGAAACAGGTAGATGACTCTTCACCCTTCTGCCCACCCTGGCCCCAGGTCACTCGGAGCGGGCAATGCTGTACGCGGAGCTGGAAGACGGGCTCTACACCACTGGTCCCTATTACTTTGCCAAGGTGACTGCTCAGGGCAATGGCCAGTGCCACGTGGAGAGAGCTATATGCATTTTATGGCTGCCACAGCCACGCATTAGGTGATCCTAGGGCCCTGCATTGCCTGAGATCACAGAGACCAAAGCAGGTCTCAGGAAAGCGGCTAGTGGCTGCCGTTAGTGGGGAACAGCGCTACGCTGCCCTGGGGTGGGGGCAAGCCAGGTGAGCTTGGCCTGCTCCTCACACATACCCTCTGTGGCCTCAGTGCCAGGAGGGAAGGCTGGTGTCACGGCGCTGGCTCTGTGTCCTCTGCAGATCCTCGGGGAACTGCCAGAGCACTGCGCCTATGTCATCATCTATGGGATGCCCACTTACTGGCTGGCCAACCTGCACCAGGAACTCCTGCCCTTTGTGTTCCACTTCCTGCTGGTGTGGCTGGTGGTCTTCTGCTGCAGGGCCATGGCCCTGGCTGCCGCTGCCCTGCTGCCCACCTTCCACATGTCATCTTTCTTCTGCAATGCCTTCTACAATGCCTTCTACCTCACCGGGGGCTTCATGATCAACCTGAGGAATCTGTGGGCAGGTGAGGTCTGCATCCCCTGCTGGACTAGCCTCTCTAGGCTCAAGCTCTGGATAATGGTTGCTTCCATCCTGTCCCACTCAAGGCCAGCAAGAGAGGCCTTGGCCAGCTGCCCTGCAGCCTCAGCGATGCTGCCATTAGTGGAGACAGGCAGCACCAGAAGCCACTCGACTCCCTCCCTCTCCGCATCACTGGGGAGCCAGGTCCTTCCACATCCCACGTGCCCCTAGGTGTGTGCCTGGCTCCATCACAGTAGGAGGACCTGGTCCTTCTCAGATGTCGTGTGCTCAGAACAAGCTTCCAGCCCCGCCACACCTCCTGCACCCCTAGAACCCCCTGTCTGCCCTCACCTGTGCAGCTTCCCCACCTCTTCTCTAGGAAAAGCTATTCTTGACCTCCCCATCCCCACTTCCCTTGGTCCTCTGCTGACAGCCAGGGGGTGCTCCGGGCTTCCTGCTCCTCCCCGGACCATGAAGCTCCTGCACAAGGCAGAGCCCAGGCTCCATCCTCCGGGGAGGGCACACAGAGTTCAGCGACCCTCTAGATTGCTAGGGATCCTACACAGGGTCGCTGTGCAACTCCTCCACCTCCCAAGCTCCAGGCCAGGGGGCTGACATGGCTCTCGCTGTCCGTAGTGCCCTCGTGGATTTCCAAGGTATCTTTCCTGCGGTGGTGTTTCGCAGGGCTGATGCAGGTCCAGTTCAATGGGCGCCTCTATACTATGCAGCTGGGAAACAGGACGTTCTCAGTCCCAGGAGATAAGGTAAGTGGTGAGGGCCTTGGGCAGTGAACTGACGGGGTGGGCAACTGACGCCTGGATGAGCTCACTGAATGTTCGTGTCTCCAGATGGTCAGTGACCTGGGCCTGAACTCGCACCCTCTCTATGCCATCTACCTCATCCTCATCGGCATCAGCAGCGGTTTCCTTCTCCTGTACTATGTGTCCCTAAGGTTCATCAAGCAGAAGTCTAGTCAAGACTGGTGATCTGCACATCCACTTGCACTCCTTTCTCCTAGGAGCTCCTCCCTGGAAGCCACAGATGCTTCCCCGGCCCCTGGCGCTGCAGTGGCACACGTCAGCCACAGGATGGCAGTAGAATAAAGACAGTTGAAAAGGATTTCTGCTCTCGGCTCATGGGCCAGAGCTTGTAACTGCCAGAGCAAGAAAACCCAACCTATAATGTTGCTAATTTATTTCCTTTGGGTCTTTATACAGGCAACTCAGTGTAGGATGGGAGCAAATCAGCTATGAACTGAGCAGCTTGGCTCGGCAGGAATTGCTAGGACCCAGAGAAAATGCTAACAAGAGCAAAATGTTTAGCCCCATCTCTACCGTCCCCTCCCTGCACTCTGCTTAGCCACTCTAGTAGCTTAAAACATAGCAGTGTGATCCCATCTCTTCTTTTTGTATGGGCTCCAAAAACCAACTTGAACAATTAAAATTTTATTGAGCACTTACCCTGAGCACCCACTTATCCTCAGTACAACCTTTGGAGATAAGCAGTGTCCCATTTTACAGGTGAGGACACTGAGGCACATGCAAATTCAGTTTGCCGAGTTCACACAGCTACTGAGCAGCAAAGTCACACAAGGTTCAGAAGTGTCTGAGGTCTACAAAGTCAGGGGGCAGGGGGCGAGGCCTGAGCCACTATAAGTCTTATAGTGCAGGAGAGATTCACAGAGCCAGTGCCAGCTCAGCCGGCCCTTAGGGTGGCATCTCAGTGGCCCTGGCTGGGTCTCAGGACCAGCCTTAAACCTCTCACAGTGGGCAGAGAATGGGATGTGACAGCTCCAGATCACCTGCTGCAGGCTGTGCAATTTGGCGGGAATATCACAGCGGTGGTGCCAGTCCTCCTGGGGCATCCTGCCAGGTCACATCCTCTCGCCCCGTCTCTTGACTGAAGGCCGACTGCCAGCCTTCTCTACAGTCCAGGGACAGTTTTCACTACTTTGTGGCAAAAGCATTATTAATAAGCATTTTGTAGAGAGGCACCTGGAGAGTATCAATACGCACATTCCTCAACCAGATTTCCATTTATTCGTTTTGTATTTATTGCTACCAATATAGATGTTTTGCTTCCTATTTTATTCAATGTGTCAAAATCCTTTGCTATCATTATTATTATTATTATTATTATTATTTTTGAAGACAAAGTTTCAGTATGCATTCTAGGCTGGCCTTGAACTAATGATGCTCCTGTATTAGTCTTTCAAGTGTCAAGATTATAAATGTATGCTGCTACCCCTGACAACTACTCTGTGTGTGTGTGTTTTACTGGGAGAATAAACCTAGGGCCTTCACATTCAGCTATGTCCTCAACCCTTTATTAAATTGTTTCTGACTTGGCCAGCCAGTGCCCCTTCAGGCTGGCTTCTGCATCCTCCTGACGTTTCCTCACTTCTCCTAGGACTCTGTGACCCCCTGACGTGTCTCCACAGAGCCTGGGCTGCTTTTCAGGGGCAGTGGTCATCAGAAGCCAAGGTCTGAGCGATGCGTGTACACATTGCTGTTGGGCACGCTGCTGGCAGCGCACAGTTGGGGGAGGAGTCCGGGCACATGCACACACCTAACTATAGACAGGGGCTTACATGAGACATCCGGGTCCCACCCAGCACCAGAGTGGACTCTGATTTTCTCTCCTTTCCTGGTGACATCGCTCTTCACTTGTGAGGCAAGTGGCTTCCGCCAGCCTCCTCCATCCACCCATCTCTTTACTCCTGCAGGGGCCCACCATGTCCTTGCCCCTGCCACTCCCTTGCAGCCAGCCCAGCTGCCCCTACCTCTGCACAGCTGCCCTGCACCCCTCTCCAGCACCCCCTGCTCTGGTCACATAGTGGTTGGAAGCCTGAATGAAGCAGCAGGGAAGGAGGGATTCCTCTGTCCTCCAGGAGATTCCCGGCTGCGGGGAGAGCTGCGGGCTGCAGCTGCGAGGACTTCCTGTGAGCGCATTGCTTGGTCTGCAGGCGCTGCTGCTCAGGCTGCTAAGTTGGGCGGAGTCTTCTCTTTAGAGCTGGGGTTCGCTACTCTGGGGCTGCTCCCAGGGCTCTTTACCACAGGCTGCTGTGGCCCCACGTCTGGAATCCCCACCCTGTGGACCTATTTCACTTAAGGCACTTGCTAAAGCAGGTGAGGCCCGGGCAGGCAGCCCTGTGCTGCAGTGGGAGGTCCTCGAGCCCGCATACTTTGAGGAGGTAGGATACACATCTCTGTAGTTCTCAAACACATAGTTGCAAACTCTCCCTAGTAACTAGGGTCAGATGCTAAGTATTTTAGGCTTTGAAAGTCAGTCTTTTTCAGTGACGTCACCGTCATGGTGTGAAAGGAGCCCACAACAGGGGCTGGGGTATGGCTGTGTTCCAGGGAAATGGGACTTAGCAAGCATCTTGCTGGACTTGGCCTGACCCTTGACGAACACGTAAAGGTGTTTGCGATTTTCACTTTATGTTCTCCAGTTTCAAGTTATGTTATTGATGGAGAAATTTTAATTAAACCAAAAGGAAGGCCCTAGGTTAACATTTCTGGATATGGTTTTTTAAAAAAACTGTCCTCATTCCTGTAAGGATTATATAAAACCTAATCTTGCCCTGGGGTAAGCCAGTCTACAGTCAGAGCTTCCACGAGCTTTTGTTTGCTGTTTGCACATCTTTCTTCAAGCCTGTGTTCTTGGATTAAACAGCAGCAGACATTAAAACCTGTGTCAAATCACAGCGTTTGCAGACCTGGGGGCAGGGTTTCTGCAGAGACTCACCTCAGACCCTCCACACAACCAGCCTGGGGAGCCACTTGGTGCCGGGGCAGAGTTGATGTAGCCCACAGCACCGAACAGGATCTGCAGTCAGCAAGGCCGAGGGCCAGTGATAGGAGCTTCTTGTCGCTTATTTGAAAAATATATCCAGTGCTCATGCCTGACTTATTTGAAATAACAGCCTGAACTATTAATTCAGATCTTGTCACCCATCATTCATGTCCAATAAAATGGATCGGTTCTTCATTAAGAGTGGCCCAGGTAGTGGCTTAGCTTGGTGGTAAAGCATCTGCTTAGCAAGCGTCAGCCTTGGCTTTGATCCTTGGCCTCCATGCAAAGCTGTGTCACCTAGGCCCTGCCTGAGGCAGCCCTGGCAGGGGAGGCGGGCACGTGGAGCGCAGTCCACTTTCTGCTGGGAGCTGGACACAGCAGCGCATGTGGTTCAGTGGTTAATAATTTCAATGGTGTTTAACCAGTGGCTCGAGGTTTTTAACACATAGCCGCAGTGAGGAGCCTGCTGGCTGGATAAGGGTGCTTGCTGACCATCTTGTTCTTTTGTGAACACGGAAGGACTGCTTTTCCAAAGTTGGAAAAGGAGAAAGGCTCACTTCTGTTCATTCCAGAGCACAGAACTCGTGCAACGTGCCTGGGCGCTTCTGTCACTCTTCTGAGGGCTCCTGACAACTCCAAATATCTGAGACCATCAACTTACAGAGAGGGAAGGTTTCTTTTGGTTCCGTTTTGGCAGTTCCAGATCACAGTCAGCACTGGGGACTCCAAGGGCTCTCAGGGCTCAACTCCTCCTGTCTTATTTCTGAGCCAGAGTAAATGACTAAGCAGCAGTGTCTGCCACCAAGTGTGCACAAGGACCACACTCCCCATGCATGCACGCCATGCACCCTGAGAATGGATGTGCAGAGGGTTACACAAGGCCTGTGCCCACTGGCTGCCCAGAGGCTCACTCGGTCCCTCCCCGTGCCTGGCAGTTGTTAACTAAGAGAAGTGGAGAGAAAAACAGATCATGTCAAGAATGGAGACTCTAGGGGCTGGGGAGATGATGGCTCAGTGGTCTAATTACCTGCCTGGCAAGTACAAGGATCCACAGTTTGATCCCCAGTACCACATGCTGTGTGTCAACCCCAGAACCCTGGGTATGCAGAGATGGCACATGCCTGTAACCCCAGCAATTGGGAGCCTTGCTTCAAGTTCAAAACCATCCTGGATTACACAGTGAGTTCAAGGCCTGCTTTGATTGTGGCGTAGTGAGTCTGTCTCAAAAAAGCAAAAATAAAAGGGAGGACGGAAAGAAGGAAAAAAAAACCAAAACCCGACTTTGATGAACACACATTCAGAACTCAGGATCCATAGAGGTCTTCAGAGGATGTTCCATGGACAGACCCTGGCAGCCCACCTGCCCAAAGGTGCAGAGCAGTAGGCCCAGAGTTGGTTAAATGTGTTTACTCTACTAGATCCAATGTTTTGTTTCTTCATGCAAAAATAGAAAAGCTAAGCGCCTATTTGGGATTTGCTAATGCAGCCATTTCCTCTATTTGTACTAAGGCTGTATAATGTGGACTTGGTAAAGTCTGCAGGCCTGAAAGCAGGATCCATTCCTAACGGAAACACACTCCGTGACTGCGTAACTGCAAAGCGCTAAATTACCATGATTTTGTGACCCCTGCTGCTATTAGTTTAACCACAATCAAGGAATTTTGCTTTTTACACTCAGAAGCTATACAAATATTGGTTTTTCAGAAAGACAAACATTAAGTGAAAAAAAATTTTTTAAATTAAGTGGAAATTGTGCTCAAAGACGTGAGAAAAAGTATACAGAGTGCACACCTTGTACACTTCAGGAATAATTGTACAGAGAACAATCTGCAATGGAAATGGGGCTTAATAATTTATTGGAACTCGAAAACTCAGTGAGTATGCCAGGTACCAGGTAACTGGACTAGAAACCGTCCTCATAGGGTCAGGCACTCGGACATCCTTGCCATTCATGTGTTGATGTAATTCTAGGCGAAGTCACTTTTGGAGCTGGCTGTGAGAATCAGACAAGAAGCCTGTGTGCCATAGGAGTGGGTGCTTGGCGCTGTGCTGACCGCAGAACCAATTTGTGGAGTCTGCAGCAGGCGCTGCGTTGGCACTGAGGCCACGACTGGGAGACCAGTCTGTCTGAAGGGCCTGGCTGTGGGAGCGCCAAATGCTCCTTGGGACCCAGGGGCCGTCCCTGGGCAGGGTGAAGGTGCTGCGGACCTCCTGCATATACAGCAGGTGGACCCAAGCCAACTGTGGGGCATAAGATGCATCCTGACCCTTCATGAGAACTCCCTCCAACTCTGACTTCCCGTACAGCCACTCTTGCCTTCCAAGTCTCGCCAACTCTGTCCTTCAGAGATCTCAAATGCTTGCTTGTACTTAAAATGGCTGAACAGAGCTGTCAGCCAGGCAATTCTGGCTATAATTTAAACATTTAAGACTGAAGTTCTTTAAAATGGGTCTGAGTACCTGTGAAAATATTTGATAAGATTAAAAAAAAAAGAGAGAGAGCTGGGCATAGTTGCACACGTTTGTATTCCCAGAACTCGGGAGTCTAAGGCAGGAGGATCATTGCGAGCCTGAGACAAGCCTGGGCTACAAAGTGAGTTCAAGGCCAGCCTGAACTGTATAGTGAGACCCTGACTCAAAAAAGCAAAACAATGAAGCAGTCCAGAGTTACTAGTTGCTTGGAATATACTTTATTTAAACAATTCACATTTAGATTAGGTCCCAACACATGAACAAACACTTACATATGTTACATACTGACCTACAGTAATTACTCTATAGCTCTATTCGTTTCAATATATCTACTGTTATTTTTAAAATATCCATAAACCTTTGCAAATTTAAGTAATTACACTTTACCTATTTACATTCAAAATGGACACCAACACAGTGCTAAAGATTCTTGACATACATAAACATATATGCTTCTTTGCTCTCACCTTCCAGTGAGAATGCTGTCAGGCTCTGTGGTGCATGCCTATAGTTCCAGCACTCTGGGAGGCTGATGAAGCAGGCAGATCACAAGTTCAACCCTAGTTGAAATGGACAACTCAGCAAAACCTCCCAAAATACAACATACACATATATGTCCATGTATATGTGTAAGAAAGGGACTGGAAATGTAGCTCAGCACAGAGGCCCTTGCTCCAATTTTTTTTTTCATATTTTCTTTGTACTACATTCACATTTTACTCACTTTGTGCAAAAGAGATTAAACTTCCAGGTTCCCCAAAGACTATTTCAGATTATGCCTTGCCTTTGAACCATTTTTAAACCAAGATAAGTAAAAATTAAGTCAACCAACTAACCCAGGGTTAGTATGACTGCAAAACAGGAGAAATGCTTTAGCAGAGACCCCGCAGACCGGTGCGCGCAGGGAGGTGCCATCACGGCCTCGAGCTGGGCCTCCACACAGGGCAGCCTCGTGCCTCCTCTGCACTGACTGAAGGCTCTGCTCCCTGTCAGCCCTCCCATCCACTGGTGGGCAGGCGCTGGCCACAGGAGCGCTGGTCCCACAGTGTATAGCAGGGACAGGTATGCTGCTCTGAGGAAAGAGGGGAGCCCAGCCAGCACTGACACCCACGAGCAGGCAGCTCCAAATTGAAATGGACAAGGCAGGCTTCCAAGGAAGACATTTCAACATCTGCACACAGGTTGCCATTCCACAGGAAGACCCCTTGGTGATAGTAAACTGTCAACTGTCTATCTTAACTCTTGGCAATTGAACTCAGGACTTTGCACTTGCCAGGCAAGCGCTTATTCTACTGAGCTATCTCCCCGGCCCTTGTAATGTTTTTTAAAAGCACCTACTTCACAATGTAGACACTCACCAGCATCACTTTTATTTAAGTGGATTGTAACTCAAGATCCAGTACCTCCCATGTGAAGCCCCATGTTCACAGCAGGTTAGTGTAAATTAACAGACCTGGCTTACAGGGTAGCTTGTGACAAAATCTTGAAACCAATATGAAGGGAAATGCACTGTTGTATTTTATGAGAAGTCTGCATCAGAGTGAAAATTTCAGAAGCTCAAAGCCACTGTGCCAGAAAGCACAGTGTGCTGCAAAGCCTCCAGGCACCGGCAAACGGCACACCGAGCACCCGTGAGGGCCACACTCGTATCTCTGCTTCTCACGGCAACGCAATGCTGCATAAAATTAAAAAGGTACCTGGGACTTCGCATATGTAACAGCTTCTTGTAAGCCCGAATATTAAGCACTAGAAAACCCACTGAACATCATTTTATCTACCTCCAAAATTTTTCAGATAAATAAAACTAATAAACGTGCCTTACAGGAATAGTCTTTTTCTGAAATAAAACAAAATGGAGCAGGGAAACTGAAGATTCAAATGGGAGGAGACCTTTGAAACATGAAGGCCCCACATACACAAAGCCTTAAAACACTTTCATGTTGTAGACCAAAAAAAAAAAGCCTAGTAGGTATACAGTTACTATCAAAAGATCAAAAGGGTTGACTACTACATCGAACTTTACAGATAAAAAATACGTAATCAAAGCAATTTTCCATTTTTAAATTTATTTTCCCCCCAAACACATCTTAAAAATAACATTTAGACATAGGATCACAAATACACAAAAACCGTGACAGCCTCCACTTATTTCAGGAAGGGATTTCAACTGATTCTTTTAATTGCTTTACATAAAATTCAAAGCTTTCCTGTTCAGGGAAAAAAAGAAAAGAGAGAGAGAGAGACAAAGTTATAGAGTCACTAGCAAGTTGTGATGATACAAAACTTTAAAATTATAAAGCACTGCAAACTGGGAGCTGAGACTGTAGGGCCTATGCCAGCCTGCTCTCAAGCCTGGAGCTCCAACCTGAGGGTCTCCAGTGCACAGTTAAAGATAGCACCAGGAGCCTGGCATGCGCAATGCCACACATGCAGGTATTTGCAATACCCTTGAACACGGACACTGAGATGTCTGAAATAAACAGTGGAATAACTTTCAGGTCACTGAAACTTTATAGTGGAGTTCTGCATATGTGACTTTTCTCACTGAAGTAAACCACATTTCTTTCTCTTTTTTTTTTTGTCTTTTTGAGACAGGGTCTCACTATGCAGTTCAGGCTCGCTTTGCGCTCACTTTTGTAGCCCAGGCTGGTCTTGAACTCACACCAATCCTCCCGCCTCAGCCTCCTAAGTGCTGGGATTACAGGCATGCACCACCACGCCTGGCTCAACCACATTTCTTCAATCACAAAGAAATGAAAACCAACTTAAAATGTACATGTACCTAACAGTGATAGGATGTGCTTAGCTACTGAAACACTGGGTCAGAAAATCCTATCCCAAGAGGAAGTGATGAGGACAGTTCGGGGCAGTGAATGAAGTCAGCCTGAGGTCAAAGTCTAGGCCGCTCTGACACAAGCACCTCGGCTCCAGACGGCTCTGCGACCCCAGCCACAGCCAAGGCCACAGAGCAGTCCTCAGCCTCTTGGGCAGCTCCTTGCAGACACCTGATCCTCATGTGATTAATTAAATATTCAACTGATTTCTTTATACAGTGCACACTAAGTCTGAGGGGGCTTTTTCTCTTTTGAAGAGCTACTCACAGGGGGTTCCGTGAAAGGAACAGACTCTCCAGCATTCTTCAGCAAAAGTGCATAACGCTTCAGAAACAGGTCGTTCAATTTCATGTTTTTTGCATTCACGTGCTCATACAGCACTTTAGCAGATGCTACATCATTGTCCAAAGCTAACCAAGAGAAGAAAAATTCGTTAATCACAATAAATAGCACCTGTCTTTCTTTCTTCACCAGAATAATCTGCTCACTTGGGAACACTTGGACCCCTTTATCCCAAGGCACACGGGGCCCTGCAGCCATGTTTATAGTCTCTGAACATCGCACTGCTTTCCCACGCCCTGCACACCCTTGCACAACAGTACTCACTATGAAAGAGAAGCTACATGACAAGCAAAGGCCTTTACAGTAACTAATGTTTCAGGTACTTCAGGTAGCTGTAAGCTAAAGTTCTCAGTCTAACCAGGCTCTCCCTAAAGGGAAGTCAGAATGAATGACAGCAGCCCCTACTGAGAGGACAGACTACCTGAGTTTAGTCGAAGGCAGCTTCCTCTGTGAAAGTCCCCTGCTCATCTCCCAAACTTCCCACACTACTATCAAGGGCTCAGGCTCTACTTTTTCCTAAGAAGCTGTCTTAGGAAACACTAGTGTCTTTTCTTTTTCTCCTTCCTGCCCATTTTAGTAGTAACATCTAAGTGCTTTATGCATTTGACTTATCTGATGTTTTTGAAAAGTTGAGGTTAATGATTATACTTTTTCTTGGACAGAGGGTCTTGCTATGCAGTACAGGCTGGCCTTGAATGCCCAGCGATCCTACTGCCTCAGCCCCCCAGTGCACCACGATGACTGGCTATACCTTTGTTTTGAAATAAGGATATATAGTTCCCTCATAAGAGTAGAAAAAGGAAAAATCGATTTACTTAATCTGACTGCTAAAGGTCTTATTCTGCTGAAAATAAAATCAACAAAACAACCATTTATATACCACATCAATCAGCAGATGGCAAAATGATCATCATTTAGAAATGGTAAGATTTATCTTGAGTAGTGAAAAACCTTTCTATCAATTCCCTTTCATTGTGATTTCTGGCAACAAGGGACAAAGTGGCTAAAAGACTACAATTTCCCCAGGACTCAGGTGAACGTGGGCTCCGTTTAGGTAAGTAGCAGGTGAGGGGTGGAAGGCACTGAGGAAGAAGGCAAGGAAGTACCAGCTTCCACAGTGAGTCCACTTTTTTCAGAGCCTGGGATCCTATCACCATGCCTGGACCACCCGGGGAAGCTCGGTGCCACTTTGCAGTGTTACAGCAATATTTCATGATTTTCACACAGCTTCAGACATATGCTAGGGCTTAGTGGGTCATTCATATCATCAGCAATTGTCTGATATTTAGAACTACCGCCTTTGTGTTGACTCTATTATAAAACTTTAAATCACATACATAGTATATTAAGATTAAATTTACTACCATAGCTTCTCATGGTGGAAGTGTAGGCTTCTTCCTTGTCACGTAATTCAGGAATCAACTCCAACAAAGATGTCAGAACTGGTGCCTAGGAAATTAAAATGCAGGTAACAATGCCACAAACCTCAAAATAGTGAATCAGACCACTAGTAAATAAATATTTCAACAGAAAATCTTGACAATAACTACAAAAACCTGTCTATTCAAAGATTTTCCCTTCTGTGTATCTCAGCACTTGATGTTGCTTCAATTAATTTATACCTAAGGAGCTCATAAGATAGCTCAGCAGTCTAAAGTGTCCGCTTTGGCAAGCTTAGGCTTGCCATGCCATGCCAGCCCCACCATCAGGGGTGCTGAGCTGGCAAAAAAAAAAAAAACCCACCTGAAAGAAATCAGCATTTTTCAAAAAACGATATAATTCTATTTACATTTCTATGAAGATTTTCTAAAATATTTAAACATTATTTCAGGATAATGTTTCTAAATATCTAATGACTGCTTCTTTTATCAACTAGCAGCTATGCCAAAAAGTTATGAAAGCCCAAGGGTAGAAGAGACACGAGCTATATGTGGAGATGCCAAAATTTTTTTAAGTGTGGAGAATTCAAGCAAATATTCTAGAGCTTTCCTTGGCTTGGTACATTAAAAAAGCCATCTTTAAGATCTCGCTGCAATATGGTCTTGTTCCCTATAGAGAGTCTAAAAATGTCTTACTCTAATGAATAACTGATTGAGCAATATTTCCACACATATTTTTTTTTAAAAGAATTTTTATTTTATTTTATTTATTTTTTTCTTGTTTCAGAACATTTATTTGTTTATTCACCCATTTTTATGGCTGGCTCAGCCCGCCCCCGAGGGCAGAACTGGCACAACATGTGGTGCCGGGGATCGAACCGCAGTTCCTGAAGCCGCCCAAGCTTTCCCATGCAGGCACTTTAGACCACTGAGCCATCCCGCCGGGCCCATCCACACATATTATGGAATTATGAATATTTCATACATTAGACTCTGGTACCTTCTCACAAGAGAATAAATCTAGCTTAGCTATTCTAATATCTAAACAAATAATAGGGCACTGTAAGTAGTATTTTAAAAATCCTCTTTCACATTTTTAGCATGTGTATTCAGCCAGTCCATACCGAGACCTGTATGTTCACCACACCCGGTCATTATAGATCCTTATACTTTTCTTCTTTGTGGTGCTGGGGGTGGAACCCAGGGCTTTATGCATACTACACCCAAGCTCTACCACTGAGCATGTTACAACCCAGACCACTGCACAGATTCTAGTTCTTCTTAAAAATCTGAAAAGACTCTCTGAAATGAGGTAGGGACTTAATTAACTTTATTTTTTTGTGGAACTGGGGTTCAAACTCACAACCTTGCACTAGCCAGGCAGGCACTTGTGCCACAGAGCTATCTCCCCAGCCTGAAGCAGGGACTTACAATTAAGTAATTCTAAGCGTTGTTGTACATAAATATAAGAGATTAAAAAGTGATTAAGGTTAAATTTTTAAAAAGTATGTGCACAGGAAGGGGAAGTATGTGGAAATAAAGGAAAGTAAGGCCTCTGTCTCAGCTGAACTGTTTAGGGAGTTTTATTTACAACAGAAATTACAATTTGTATTCAGTTCGAAATTTTATCAAGGATCCAAATGAACTGAGTAGGAAGTTCCCGTAGCTCAACAGATAAAATCAGATCTAATTTTTGAGGGTCCAGGAATACAGCTCAGCAGCATAAGCACCTGCTTGGTAAGTGCAAGGACCTGAGTTTGATTCCTAGTGGCACAAAATAGAAAAACAGAAAACTTTCTGGCATTACGCTTTTATCAATTAAAAAAGAAAAAAATCAAAAATATATTATGTTACACATACCTGGACATCTCTTTTTAAGTACAGGTAAGAACATCAGTTCCGTAGGCGATGTCAGCTTTAAAGCCAAACTGTTCACTGGCCTGTGACAGCTTCTAGCTGAGCAACTGTCAGAAGTGGCCACCCAATGGGAGACACCTGCTGTGCTACTTCCCTGCCAAACTGTGTCTGCCTTACTAAATGCACTAAGGTGACTTAAGCAGTCCGACTTCTATCTTCTGCTCCCAAGGGCCCTTCTCAGGGCTCTCAGTGCACAAACACAAGAAAGAGGGGCCAGCCAGATAGCTCAGCAGTCTAAAGCATCTGCTTAGGCAAGCTTAAGCAGGTGCAGAGGATCGTGGTTCAATCCCAGTGCCACATCAGCCCTCCCCAGCGTGGGCTGAGCCAGCCAAAACAATTAACAACAACAAAACTAGAAAGAGAAATGTGCCACCAGAACTTGATCTGCAATTTAGTACAACTAAAAAGTCGTAACTGCCTCTGCACCAACACCCTAAAAGTTAAGATAGTCTTCCAGTCTTCGTGGTTTAGGATCTTAAACCAACAAGCTCTCTTGTTAAGCTATGGAACAAGACTGATCTGCTTATAAGTAATGTACATACATACCTTTCCTTGTTTCTGAGAGCTCCTAATACAGAACACCAACAGAATTGGGGTTTGTTCAGCAATTGCACCGCATCTCTAAAAATTAAATTATTCAGTAAGTAAAGGTTTTTAATAAGCAGACCAAGGTGAATATTTTCAATTAAGGAAGTTCACAATAACACAGTAGTATATCATTACCACCAGGAAAGCCCAACAGTCGACCATGTTTTTTTAAGGGAAGAAAGGAAAACAAGGACAAGCTCTGCCAAGCACTAGTGAATGCTGTCCTTGGCACTGCAAGTGTAAAGTTTGTTTAAAAAGAAAAGGAAAAAATTAAACTAATGCTTCAACAACCACAGAACAAGGTTTAAGACTGCAAAGAAAGAGGAAAAAAAGAAACATTATTCCTCTCCAATTATACTGCCAAGCATTCACAAGTGAGCTAGGGATCATAAGGTTAATTATACATTTAATAAGGTGTCAGGGAGATAACTGCTCGTTTCTTTATAAAAATTAAAATGTACAAAGCAAGTTCTCTTTAAAGTATAATTACCTACACTTATGCATACAAAAGGACTGATTTCAATCTCTCTATTTTATAAAAGGCTTTCATTGCAACAGACAGCCAATGCTTGAGAAAGAGACAAAAGTTAAACTAAAAAAAAAAAGTTTATATGACAGACCAGATAAATCAAGTGTCTATCCAATCTCAGGTGCTATAGTCAAATCAAATATGGCAAGACAATATTTTAGTTTACACTCATCATAGGTGTCATTCTCTGAAGTTTCTAAAAGCACATTGCTCTTTCAAAGCTCTAAAACACTGTCAGTACTAAAATGAGGAGTACAAAAAGAACTTTTGGGGGCACACAGAACATTTACATTATAAACTGATGTTTTCGATATCTGTGAAGAAGGTGTTCTGTGCTAAAGTAAGAAAAATCCTCTATTGTTTGACAAGTAGGTAAAGGGTTTATCACCTGGAACTTTAGTTGACTGACAGGACATAAGTTAGAAGACAGCTGCTGTAGCATTAACACTCAGCTGTCACTGAGAGCTTTCAGGCTAGGCCACGAGGCCAGGGCCCTGATGTCTCCTGGCTACGCTTGCTTTGCACCCACAACACTGTCTAGGGAAGCTGTCAGAAACAGTATGTCAAAGTTGAACAAATACTCTCACGTGTGTAATTAGGTATTTCCATGCATATACCCCTAGATATGTGTACAGGAAGATAAAAAACATGACTTATATTAAGACTGAATTTTTTAAAGGCAGTTAAGATATAACAAGCTTTCTGAAAGCCCTATTATCAACTGTTTTTTCCTTAAAAAAAAAAATGTTAGGGATTGACAGATGAACCAAATCAAACTAGAAAATTCACAGAGGCTGGGGGGATAGCTCAGTAGAATAAGTGTTCGCCTAGCAAGTGCAAGGGTCTGAGTTCAATCCCCTATTCCACAAAAAAACCCACTTCACAATTAACTGGAATTCTTCTATGTCCAAAAACAAAAATAAAAGCCCCAGAATAATGTCAACTTCTTTTCTTTTTTAAATACAACTGCTAACTCAGAGGAAATACTTTAGGAATTTCCTTTACAAATGGTTTGGATTCTATTGTTAATCTAGAGGAAAAAAAAAAAAAAATCTAGAGGGACTTTAAGAATCAAGACTGGAGCTGACGCAAATGGGTGCAGTTTCACTGTCCTTATCTGCTACTTAAGATACAGCACAGCTGGTGGAGACGTTAAGTGAATATAACACTATTTACTCTCACAAACTGGTCTCAGGCCTCAATCTGACACAAGGAGTCTACACAAACACAGCCACTCGTGGGATCATGGTGACTGTTTGACTGCCACCTGCTGGGACGGGGCTCCCCAGCGGTGCCTGTTTGTGTGCACTGCCTGTGGCAGCTCCATCACCTACTGCTCTGCCGTGCTTGCTGCAGCTTTGTATTTAGGTCTGTTAAAATGGCATGAATGCAGTTGTCTCCTTCCCCGAAGATTGCTAATTTCACAGAATGCGGGCCACAGAGACCTGCGTTTGTCATTTAATGTGTCTGTGACACACAAGTGAACAGAAAGCAGAACCAACTCTTAAACCTTGAAAAGGCTCTGAGAATGTAGTATTTGGTGAGAGCTATTCTTGAAAAGCAAACATGATTACTTTTTATTGGTAAATCATGTTGCCACGGTGATGCACAGTATTTAGAGGATTAGTAAATTAAAATAGAAAAATCAAAGGAACTGTTGCTTCGCATTGTCTATCTGCATGGAAACATTTGTTTTTAAGATGTTTTGGCAAAATTCATCTTTTTCATTCTTGACCCCTTTCCAGTTCTTTGCCATGCACCTCTGACTCATACAGAATTCAAGTGGTTTAGCAGTGCTATGCCTTCTCTCTGGAGTTCCACACACAAGCATGTCTAGTACTTCTCCAGCTGCTTCTCACTAGCTACAAGTGACCCTGCTCTGGGTCATTACCTGTAGAAGAGCCTTGGCATCATCCATCTTGCCTGAATCCACAAGCTGAAGGAAAAGATCAGTGACTGGTTTGTAAACTGAAAACTGATTGGCCAATCGCTCTGCCATGATGCTTACTGGAAATGACAGGTAAGAAAAACCTTTTGTTAGAGCAGTGGTATGATTTATCCATTGAAGAAATTTGGTCTAGTTTCACCAGAGAGCAAATGTATTTCTGTGTTCTTTAACTGAACAATCAACTTACATTTTTCAACAGCTGTTTCCATCTGCTCCTCTATTGCTTTTCTGAATAAGTATGACAAACCAAAGTACTGAGGTTCTATCGTTTGATTCCCTGACGTAAGCATATTTTCAATGTTTTCTATGGCAACATCCATGTTGTTGCTAAAAAGAAAATTATTTTTAAAAATTGTTTTTATATTAATATTACAGCCAGTTTTAGTATAAGAACTTAATTTTAGATCCACTCATGCACATATCTCAGGGAAAACAGGAATTTACTTACAGTTAATAAGACCTAGAAAACACCGTAATTAAAGTACATCCAGGTAGCCAAAGCAATCGCTGAGCGGTTCATGTTATACTAGCTGCTTATCTTACTTACTCAATATAGCTGTGGATTTTAAAATACTGCTCTAGAAATAAGATCAAATATATTTAGGATGACTTTATGTGAAATGTTTGACTTTATAGCTCTTTGGATATAAAATGACAATCTGTACAAGTGCTATAATTCTGGCTTTGTAATTTACAACTGGACCCTACTGTACAAGATAAAGATATTACATCTTTTAAAGATGGTCATGTCTTGAGCTGGTGTATTTCATGTCTCTAACCTATAGTCACATAAATTTATTTTTTTCACATAAATTCCTTTCTGTAACCTAATACACATAATTTTAATACATTAAAATTCTCAGAAACAGTACCTTCATGCTGAAAAATAATCAATTGTATGGATATTGAGCAACTAATGAAAAATAATTTCCTGTATTTTTAGTTAAGGTAACTTATAATTGATATTTTATACCCATGATTCTCCAAGTCCAAATAATTGATTTTATGCTTAGTGTATCAAAAATAAGAATTTTCTGGGGCCTGGTGGGATGGCTCAGTGGTCTAAAGCGCCTGCTTGGGAAAGCTTAGGCGGCTACAGGGACGGCGGTTCGATCCCTGGCACCACATGCTGCGTCAGTCCTGCCCTCGGGGCGGGCTGAGCCGGCCATAAAAATGAGTGAATAAACAAACAAAGGTTCTAAAACAAGAAAAAAAATAAGTAAATAAAATAAAAAATTCTTAAAAAAAAAGAATTTTCTAACTGAAAATGAATATCCTGACACATTTTTCTTTGGATTTCAATTACATAAGTGAATATAAACATGTTTTTCATGTCATATAAGAAAGCATTAGGGGCACAAGTGCCTGCCTGGCAAGTGCAAGGTCCTGAGTTCAATCTCCAGTTCTACCAAAAAAGAAAGCATTTATATTATAGTATATACTTTTGTAAAATTCATTATCTTCTATTGGAATGTCCTTGATCTTCCAATGTAAAAGAATTTCTTATTAAAAGGACAGTCTCTGAAGTCCTACTTAAGGAAGTCCTTTTAAAGGGTAAAAACAAAACAAAACATAATTATATGGGGCTCAAAGAAACAGGACTAACAAAAAATCCTGAAAAAATGCCAAAACATACATAAAAGATTAACAACTAGAGAACATTTTTTCCACAATCATTCTAAGAATATCAATTTCACAGTATTCCTATCAGTCTTGAACTTAAGTATTTTGCTATTGGGAAGTTAACAAAAAAATTAAGTCCCATTTAGTGTTGAGTCTCAACAAGAAATCTAAGGATGGTGGTAAGGAGATCAAGTCTCATCATGTGAGTGTGTACTGTTAAGGTGGGTAAATGAGGGGGGTAGAAATGATTTCGTGTGCATGCTGGGTATGGAACCAATGGGCCCTGTACATGTTATGTGCATGCTCGACATATGTGTGAGCTGCATCCCTAACCACAGACATGTACAGCTTGTTGGACAAGTCTGCTGGGCCCTCTATGTCACCATTTCACACTAGGCTAGTAGAACGTCCCTCAAATACTGCTGATAAATGAAGTCATTTTCACTTTTGTAAAGAAGTGTTTGACAAGAGTTATGGCGTGCATATATACACACACACATAAAAAATCAGCAATTGTAAAATTTTATGAATCTGATAAACATTTAAGGTTACTTTAAATATAAAATGTATTTTCAACAGATTAATTATTCATAATAGAAAATAATCAGTAACAGTAATCAGCATTGAAATCTCTGAAATAGACATAGTTTTCAGAGGCATAAAAAGTTCTTAAAGGTAGTTTTTGACATCATGCTCATTCAAAGAAGCTTGAAAATACTTACCTCTTTATCTGTGCCAAAGCAATGTTATTAATAAAAACCATGGCTGAGAGCCCAATGGAGTCACGCCCACTGACCATCTCTTGGATTGCTTCTATACTCTGTACATCACCCTTCAAGGCAAAGGCTTGGATAAGGCGGGTCACTGAGAGCTTGGAAGGAATCTGGTCCAGGTCCAGGGTTGATTTTAGAGTTGTTAACGCCGCTAAAGTAAAACGGCAAAGGGTATAGTTTTCCTTATCGATTCATATTGACTTTAATGCAATTTGAAAACCAGCTTTTACATT